>JAODAC010042590.1:0-11517 GCA_027575185.1 Mimaenictus wilsoni | reverse complement strand
CTCAAATCATGCTACTCTACTCACAGACTCCCATTTAATTGTCATTCTTCCACTTTCTTGCAACACAATGTATCTTGAGGTAGATCTCTCGAGTCTCATCAAATCCTTGACAACTCATGCTTGATCCCTCTCAATTACCTCCCATTCACTCAGTCCCCACACTTCCACCCCATGCAATAATCTAGGTTCCACACACATCCCAGTTATTCCCCCACTTTCCATGCAAATGTGTACTCTTTATATTACGGGTTATAGCCAGGGCAGGGTGTGGGAGTGAGAAACAAGGAAGAAAGGTGTGGATGGGGAACGAATACATGGAATGTGTGTTATGTCGAGGTGGGATGGATACCTAGGAACATTTGTGTGTCTGCGAAGGGCTGAATGGTCTGGGATGTAAGAGGGAAAACGTATGGGAGTGGTTGAAAGAGGGAGGGGGAGTGTCACAATACTGAGGCAAACTGTGAAGGAAAAATGGAAACGGAGTAGAGGGATGACCAAGTAGGGAGGGTGGGATGAAACACCACGGAGGCGAAGCATATGTAGAGGTTCCGAAAAACTGAGTATTTTCAAAAAGCATGATAGTTGCACATGTGCTTAATTTACTTTATTTTGTCTTATTGTTATGGATTATATTTTTATTTTATTTATTTATTTTATGAAGTCTATTGGCGGCAAAATGTAATATGGTGTAAAAGATGAATGCCAATAAAGGTCCTACTACTACTATATTTATCGATGTTTGTAAACAATCTATGTTTCTTATCTCATAAATTATTTCGTAAATAAATTATGAAAAAAGTATTGGATTCGTATAAAGTTTTGAGAAGAGGCAACCTACTCCATGTACCATAGAGTAGACCATGTTGAAAAGAGTTTTTTTTATTAATCTTGGACGGACAACACCACTAGCCCAGCGACCAACTTTGGTATATTGAACATTGAAAAGGGTTAGACTCTTACTAATAAAGTGGTATAGCATTTCGAGTAAGAGGTTGTCAAATACCATTGATCCATATCTGATCCACTTTCCCGTCCAGTGGAAATATGTCCTTAGGATTATTTTTAAAAGTTTAGTGGAATATGATTGGTTTGTCCAAAATAGGGTGGAGGGAGGAATAGGCATGAGCCTTAGATACTAGAATCACAACATTGTAGTCCTATTAATTGACAAAGTGTTTAAGTGCGAAGACAACAATTCTGCAGCCAACTTGTAGGTACGTAAGAAAAACCAATCCTTCCAATTCAAAACATATATTATGCAATTATACCCAATTTATAATGAATTGGGATGTACCTTGACACATGTTGAAATAACAAATAAATACTTCCGGTGGCCATACATATTTCATTGGAACTCGGGGAATTATTTATTCGATTAGAATTTCCCACATTACCTATAGAACGGTGGTTCTCAAATTAGCGACTGCTATCAGCCAGGGTTTCGATAGAACAACGGAAAGCAGACGCAAATTGAGCGATATCCCAACCCCCTTGGGACATATAGACACTCATCTATATATCATTATCTCCAATCCAAACAACCTAGGGCCCGCATACTATAAAATGATCTTTAAAGGGACCCCCACGACATATTTTATTAAATGTGAGAACTCCTGCTATAATGAGAAACGACACCCAAAGTGATCATAAACCTTGAAAATCCTACAAAGGACCAAAGCACTAATGAATTAATAAATTATTACCACGAATTTTTGTCAAATAGTATAATTCCTAAATTGCGAGTTTAACCATCATATTGATGTTTTCAACAGGATGACCAACTTTACGTAATATTTCGTAATTTTTTCACACAGTGATTAATGGACAAGAACGAATAATGTAAACATAATTACCATCGCGTTTTCGCAAACACGAATGTGTGACAAGTTCATGTGTAAATGCCCATAAAATTAGAATGACTAATATCAATTACTAATGAAAGTGTTGCTAATATGGTGTAGGGATAAACCAGGACAACAGCAAATTTTATTGCAAATTGAGTCAATTGTTGATTTAATTAATATTATTAAATCAGAATAGCGCAAATTTTCGGTATGATTTTGAGTGGGAATCAAATCATGATCCAAAATAAATAAGCGGCGCAGCTCTGATGAGGTATCAGTTACCAAACGTTTTATTTACTATCAACATTCTTGATTAGAATAATCTAAAATGGGTTACATCAATTTAAATTTAACAGTTTTAATGGTTTTTGCTTTTGCCTTTATGGCGTATGCTCAAACACCAGGTGTAAACTTTATATGTGTCCCTCCGGGAACATGTATAACCAACACGACGGGAGGTGGTATAATTGATCCTAGGATTGTCACGCCGGTATGTTTAAACCATGTTGTGATGTTTTTATTGAGTTCTTTGCTCTAATTATGGATTTTCAGGGTGCCACTGTGCCTCCAACTACTGCCACTTGTCCTGCCGGGACAGTACCTTGTTTCGGACAGCTTGGCGCTGGTGCATGTGGTAGGAGATACATCACTGGAATCTCCACCGTTGATGGACAAGCTCAAAATGGAGCCTATCCCTGGCAAGCCTTTATCCGTAACCAAACGGGGTATACGGGAAGTGGTGTCCTCTTAGATGCAAACACAGTACTTACAGCCGCCCACAAAGTCTACCTAAACCAGTAAGTTTGCAATCCCCTGTTGGGATTCCTGTTTAACAGTGTTATTCCAGGCAAACTCCCGGAAATATCCAAGTGTACATCGGAGTATGGAATCCAACCACTTTGACTACAGCTCAAATGCGCACCGTCATTGCAATGCGTGTCAACCCTAACTTTAACCCCACAACCCTTCGTAATGACATTGCCGTCCTTCGTCTGAATCAACCCATCGCTTTAGGATTCCAGCTAAATGTGGGCACAGCATGCCTACCTGCTGCAACCACCTCGCATGTAGGCCGTCGTTGCACTGTTTCTGGATGGGGACAAACTGGATTTACTATATACGACGCTCCTACAACCCCACAGAAACAAGTCACGGTTCCCATAGTCAGCTATGAGGTATGTAGAGCGTCCATGGCACAGCCTACCGTTCTCGGTACTAATGTAGATACCTATCTGGATAATATGGAATTATGTGCTGGTGGTGAGGCCAATCGAGACGCCTGCACCCAAGATGGTGGTGCACCCCTTGTCTGTGAAGACAATGGGGTCTCCTCTATAGCCGGATTGGTGATTTGGGGCAAAAACTGTGGCCAACCCGGTGTTTATGGGGTATACGTCGACGTAGCAAAATACCGCACGTGGATTGATTCAGCAGTTAATGAACTTGCCATTGGATAATTATTTGAGCCATTATAATTTACTTAATTCTCTACGTTTTACTATAATCATATGTATTTGTTCAATATTAATCCATTAAATATATCAAATTTATCGAAATATTTTGTTTCGTATCACTATAATGTGTTTTCAATTATTCAACAAGGAAATCCAAATCGGAAAAAAAGAAATCCCCCAATGGTTAGGGTGTTTGTCCCTGCAGTTCTGAGCTTACTTACTAAGTTATTAACCAATATAAGTTCAATAAAGTACTAATCTTTCATCATTATTCTGTGCGACACGTATAGTATTTCACAATTGTGATCCCCTTTTTGGGATATCAATTTAATCATTCACCAAGGTAAGGATTAAAAAAATATGATACCAGGACTCTGTTTATCGGTTACTCTAGCGTTTGACGGCTTCCGAACCCGCCTGAGCGGGTCTCGCCTTACGTGAGTTAGCATTTGCAGTTTTTTACGGGGATGAGTTGCAAGCCCATCGCCCAAGCATTCCTTTTATTTAGGACCTGGGAAAGTATATATTTGTTATCAACATGATTCAAGTCATAATAAAATTGATTATCCTAGATATATCTGATCTGACCTATTTTCCTAATCGGCATGATCGGTATGACAAAATCTAATATATTAAATTTGAACTTCAAACTAACCTATGGCGAACCTATACCTACTGACCCACGCAAGCATTTGACAGGCCCACGATTGTTTAGAAAATGTATGGAGAGGGATACCTCGGGGTAAATTCGAAAATATGACGAGGGGGGAATATGAGTGATGTGGGGGAGGTCACTCAAGATCACAAAAAGTTTCGCCATCACTGTACTTCAGGAATAATCCAATTTCCCAGATCAAATTATGCAATTGCAATGACGCCATATATTGTAAATCACAAAGTACATTTTTAATTGCTGAAAAAAAAATCATGTAATGCTAGTAATACCTCCTGGACAAACATAGTCATCATTTCCATTAAGTACTTCCTGTGATATTGAAAAAAAGCCTGGAATTGCTGTTCTTTCGTTACTATAAAACATAATTATTTTATTGGAACTCACGGACATATTTCCACCTTGATGAAACTATAATACATATGACTAATAGCGCGGAGAGAATTGTTATCCAAACAGAGAATCACCCTTGAAAATGATAAAAATGTCAACAAACAGCGTAATTTGGAATGGTATTTCCCATTTACAAATATTAACTCATGCCATTGAGAATTTACAAATAAAGGTTGATTTATATACAAAGTTTCGCAAATTTTACGTAATGTTGCATAGATTTATAGAGATCAAGGACTTCCACACATATTCAGTGACAAATATGTACAACAACTTAATGGCGTTAATATATATAATAATATCTGAGGGTCACCTAGGACAATACTCTTACTAGCATACTCCATCAAATGACGTTTTAATAAAATGCAATTATATGTAACTATTACAGGTCGCAAAATTTAGGTGGGAACTCAACCAAATTTATTTATGAATAAATAAGACGAGTGAATTCATCGTAACATCAGTTCTCTCGACTCTGATTTGATATCGAAACAACAAAGATACCAGTTTTGACCGAAATGGCACATATGTTTCCAACTGCTTTCATCATAGTGGCTCTGGTGTCAAGCGCCTCTGCTCAAATTCCGGGCACGGGTTTCATATGCGTTCCACCAGGAACGTGTATTACCAACACCCCAGGAGGGGGAGGGGGAGTAATTGATCCCAGAATAGTCACACCGGTAAGTTTATTCTAAATAACTTAAAGGGCTCTATAAACTTTACTATCAGGGTGGTACTATTCCTCCACCACCACCTCCTATAACTAATGCAACATGCCCTGTTGGCACTGTGGCATGCTATGGACAAACTGGTGCTGGAGCATGTGGAAGAAGGTACATTACCGCATCCACTGCCGCCCCTGGACCATCTCAGAATGGAGCATTCCCATGGCAAGCTTTCATACGCAACCAAACTGGTTATACCGGAAGTGGTGTCCTTCTGGACGCAAACACAGTCCTTACAGCAGCTCATAAAGTCTACTTAAACCAGTAAGTACCTTTTACCTAGTTGGGTACCCAGGTCAGTTACAAATTATCATTTTGTCCTACAGGCAAACCCCAGGAAATATTCAAGTCTACATGGGAGTCTGGAATCCAGCCAACTTAACCACGGCCCAAATGCGTACCGTGACTGCGATGCGAGTTAATCCCAACTTCAATCCCACAACTCTACGTAATGATATTGCTGTTCTTCGACTCAGTCAACCGATTGCACTGGGTTTCCAACTTAACGTAGGTACTGCTTGTCTACCCGCAGCAACCACCTCGTATGTGGGACGGCAATGTGTTGTATCAGGATGGGGTCAAAGTGGTTTCACTATCTACGACTCACCTACAACCCCACAAAAACAAGTCACTGTGCCAATAGTTAGCTATGACGTATGCAGAGCTTCAATGGCCCAACCGACCCTACTAGGTCCTAATGTCGACACCTATCTTGACAACATGGAGCTGTGTGCTGGAGGCGGTTTACAACAGGATGCTTGTACTCAAGATGGTGGTGCACCTCTAGTGTGTGAAGATAATGGTGTCTCATCTATTGCTGGTTTGGTGATATGGGGTAAAAACTGTGGTCAACCGGGTGTCTACGGCGTATATGTGGATGTAGCTAAATATCGCACCTGGATTGATACTGCCGTTACTGAACTTGCGATTGGATAATTCTATTATGCAATGTTGTATTTATTATTCCTATAAAATATATCGTTTTGAATGCAATAATTGTTGCTCATTTAAAGTTGTTACAACGAAAATGTCATTAGATCATAAATGAACAATATAATTCCACTAATTCACACTATTCACAAGCTAACATTAATCATCTGGAGACAAGAGAAATATTATATAAATGCTGTAACCTTTGTTATGATCACACTCTCATATAGTTCCACTACACATCTCTAAATGAACATATTTCATCATGTTCTCAACTACGATGTTGCTCCTAGCGGTTTGTTTGATACAACATAATTTTGCTCAACAGACAAAACCTGAACGGCCTATATGTGTCGCGAGTGGAACTTGTCTACCTCAAGAACCTGGCAGTGTACCAATTAATGTAAGAGTGTTAATCCCTAGCCCAAATGGAAAGTGTCCAAGTGGGAAAGAACTATGCGAGCAAAATATATCAGCCATAAAATGTGGATACACGTCAGTACGTAATTCAGGACGTGATGGACTTGCTCCCTATGGCTCACACCCATGGTTGGTTTTCATGACAAATCAAACTGTATACATTGGAGGTGGGGCTCTATTGGACCGATATCATGTTTTAACTGCTGCTCACAAAGTTTACCCATACCGAAAATCACTTCAGAAACTTGACATATACATCGGTGTACATAATCGCAGCTCCCTGCCAACTGCATATAAACGAGCAATAGATGATGTGATCATCCATCCTAAATTTGATCCAACCACACTAAAGAACGACCTTGCGGTACTCAGACTTAAGGCACATATACCTCTAGGATATACCAAGAATGCAGGTGCTGCCTGTTTGCCAGAAAGTAAAGCAACATTCATCAACCAGAGGTAATAGGTTAAAATAATTAAATTCAAGTAAAACATGATTTTCCAATAGGTGTACAGTAGCAGGATGGGGTGTCACGGACTTCGAGACCTTTGATGCACCAACCAACTATCTTAAGCAAGTTACAGTGCCCATTGTCTCCTTCGAAAAGTGCTATCTATCAATGAGGAGCCTACTTGGTACCCTCACCAGCAGTTACCTGGACAAAAATGGCGAATTTTGTGCTGGTGGGGAAGAGGGTAAAGATGCCTGCACAGATGATGGAGGAGCCCCATTAATTTGCAGAGATGAAAGAGGAAATAAAGTCGTCGCAGGATTGGTCATATGGGGAAAGAAATGTGGCGTTGCAAATGTCTATGGTGTTTACGTGGACGTGGCCAAATATGTGGACTGGATAAAGAATGCTATTCGTAATTTACAGGCGTAAATGATTCTTCTCTTAAAGAAACATTGATTAATGTATTTAAACATATCTTCATGTAATTTCTAGAATATTTAGATAGAAAAAACACGACTTTGCTTTTGCACTTAATCTAAAATGAAAAAAATAAATAGAACCGTGTCAGGAAATGTATGACATAGCATGCAATTCTATAGAAAATCCAATTTACACCAGTGGCCGTTGCAATATGACACATGATTATAATTATAAATAGGGAGTGCCAACCGATTATTCACTAGTTTAGCTCTCTGTGAATAGAGCTAAAATGACACAATTACTTCCATTATTTTGCGTCCTATTCGTACATTATGTATCCACTCAGGATCCTAAGTGTATCCCAAAGGGTCTCTGCTTTCCTCAACCGATAGAAGTTAATCCTAGAATTGTGACCCCAGTGAGCAGACATAAATAGTAAATAACAATGCTATTCTTACAAATTTTCTAGGAAGACAAGGATTACCCAGCCGGCAATCTTACAGAATGCAAAGATGGTGAAGAACTATGTTTCCCCAAATCAGACTCACCCGCTGAATGTGGTGTGAAATATACGAAGACTGTAAGTACTGCAGATGGTCCTACCCTCAAGGGTTCGCACCCCTGGCAGGTTTACCTGATGAACAAGATGAACTACATTGGTAGTGGAGTCTTGATAAATAGTGAGATTGTCCTTACTATCGCACATAAGGTGGCATCATATGTGTAAGTACTCGTATTATTGTCATTAGGAGTAGATGTAAGTAGGTGTAATGGAAATCATGGTCATAGGTTAAGCGATACGGCAGGAGATCTTACGTTCTATTTTGGCCTGAACAACCCAACCACAGTGCCCCCGACTTCCCCTGCTTCATCCAGCAAAGCAGCAGATATAGTCGTGCATGAAGAGTATGATTCCAAATACTTCAAGAATGACATTGCTTTAGTTCGCTTGGTTACCCCACAACTTGTTCAGTACCGTACTGATTTGGGTTTTGGCTGCTTGCCACTAGGCTCAGACAATTTTGAAACCCCAGAAGAGAGTTTAAGAGATCCTGCTTGCACCGTTGGTGGCTGGGGCGAAACTGAATTCCAGATTAATGACGAAGGTCCACGCCATAAGCAGGTAAAAGTTCCGGTGGTTTCAATGGATACTTGTAAGGCGTCTATGATCAGAGTACTTGGAGAGGAAGGCACCGCAATGTACTTGGATGAAGGCAATGAATTATGTGCTGGGGGTCAAGCCCAAAAAGATGCCTGCACAGTAAGTACATCCATAAAAAGTTATAAAATTGTTCGTTTTAATAATGTTGCATTGCAGCAAGATGGCGGGGCTCCTTTAATGTGCCTTGATGGCGAGTCATCCAGGTTCATAATCGCTGGTTTGGTCAACTGGGGTAAAGGTTGTGGACGGAAAGAAGTGTACGGCGTTTATGTAGACGTAGCCAAATACCTTGATTGGATTGTTGAAGGCGTGAAAGTATTAAGTAGTTAATTAAAATGTACACAAAAATGATATGCTTTGCAAGTGGGATATAATGGCATTAAAAATAATAAACTGCGATAATTTTTAATGTTTTTCTTAAAATTTAAGAAGTGGGAAAATTTAAAAAAAAAGCTGGGCTCAACCGGGATTTGAACCCGGGACCTCTCGCACCCAAAGCGAGAATCATACCCCTAGACCATTGAGCCTCGATGGTTGCTGCATTATTGGAAGAGAATTTCAAGTAAATTATTGTAAATTGTAAACTTGTCTGACATTGTACAATTTCTTACACTCATATAAAATAGAAAGCAACTTAAGAACACTATAAATGAATTAAATAATAAGGCTAACAACAACTGATACAGTTATGAGTCGAATTTTAGTAATTCAAGACTTTCACCAGCAAAAAATGCATAATTTACGAAACTAATCCAAAAAGGAAGTAAGAATATATCTAAATACATTTGTAATTTGCAAATGACGCAAATCATACTTGATTGAAATTGGAGCGTGTGAGTGGAAGCAACTAGAATGTGCATCAGCACTCGTGAACTTTTGCCACATATATACACCGCCATTGTTGTTCATTAAAAGAGCAGATAGACTAATAATTGTAATACATGAGTTCTCGCATCGAGATCGAACAAGATACGAAATCAAAAATTATAGAGTAGAGCCCATCGACCATCGACGTTCGATCGTGGTAGAAAGGTGGAAATGCACAAAGCGCATTGTTGGAACGAACACGCATTTGATTTATCGCGGTCGATGCGATGACAACTTAAGAACATATTTTTACCAATGCAATTGCACGAGAGACGCCAGTGAGGCAATTGAGTGCTGCGTTGATACAACACACACAAAACAATCGTACGCATCTCGCAATTATTGCCAAAATGGTAGCCTAAAAATGCTAATGCCCCGCCGAATGCAATCTCGAAATTTATTGCGTATTGGCGCACGCGTCGATGGAATGAAATGCAGGCAATTACGAAAGATATGAAGAGAAATTTGAAATTTTGCTCGCGATCGTGATAGGTCGCACCGGCACACGCTTATCTACACACAAATTTCTCCTCGAGAGCAATTCGCCGGCTCGAGCAACGCGTGCAATCAACTGCAAACCGCACAATTCAATCAATCGTGGCGCGGTGCGCAATTATAGCATGAACTTAGCACCGCATCTAGAATATTATCGCACCTCGGAGTAGCGCTGTTTGGTGGCTCCGCGACGAATCGATTCACGGCACCTAGTGCATTGTGCTTTATCAATTTGACGCGCACCGTTTCGGAGAACCGGAGCGCCAGTGAAGCGCGACAATGCGTTGTTTTGGGTGAGAAAAAAATGATACACATTTCACAACGTCCGCTCGTTTGTGGCGTGTTCCTAACCCAGATCCTTTCTACCCAGAGTGATCTTAACGTTTTGGTATCGAAAGTATAAAGAGACATAATATCGCCATCTATTGACAGCTAGTCAAAGTTGAAGTCGCTCAAGTTTTATTGATTTTATTGAACCTGTTCAGATTGGACAGAAATCAGCAAAACTGTAGAATTATTATACACTGACAATGGCAATAGAAATAAATTATCGCAAATGTAGTTTTGCAACAGCAAACCAAAATTGATTCTGAAAGGTCAAGTTTATGTACAAATTAAAGTTCTACTTACAAATTTGGAAGCGTACCAAGGAATGGCGTTGAACGTAAATATAAACAAACCTCACCTGTAACAAACAAACAGATCTTATTTGAGTGCCTCAAAATGTTAAATTTAAATAAGAACGAAGCGATCAACCCACTACTGCATAAATCTTGCTTTAATTACGTTTGCATTTTGTCGCTATTTGTCAGGTACGGTGATAAATGCGTCGGACGCCAGTCGCATCCTCAAGAATGTATTGTAATCGCGGCCCCATAATAACGTTTTAATAAATCCCTTGAATAAAGTATTCCCAACGCGATGATAGTTGCCGATGCTTAGAATGCGCATGCATTCTGCCAAACGGAATTGATTTATGAAATTCCTCGACAGCGCCGTATTTTGTTGGCGTAAAACGCCGGATTTATTGTTCGCCGCGGTTATTATGTGTATAATTTTTTATCCGGCCGGCGCATCGCTAGCGACTTGTCGGCTCCTTACTCTCTTTGGTTGGCATGGCCGTTCCGTTCTGGCACTGCGGAGGTGTGCCCCGGCATTGTTGTGCCCGCTGATTAACGCACGCAGAGATAATCATGCCGCGCGCGCAACCGGAAGAGTGTCGGATTCGCAAAGCGAGCGGCGCGATCTTTGCGGAACGCCGCCGCCCCATTCAATCGCGATATGCACGGATCGTTCAAATTGCGCGGATCCGGTGTTGGATGGCACAAACGGCGCCGTGGGGCATAATTGTGTCTGCGAGCAATGGGAAAAAAGAGAAGCAAGAGAAAAGAAAACGGCGGGCTCAGCCGGGATTTGAACCCGGGACCTCTCGCACCCAAAGCGAGAATCATACCCCTAGACCATTGAGCCGCGATAAGCAAGTGCGTTTCTCTAAGAAAGTCCAATCTTACTACCAAAAAAAAATTCGTGAAGATATAAAAATATCATGTAGTTACACAATATTACCATTACTTGATAGGAAACTAAATTGGGCTTTTATAGGTTGGCCACTTTCACTAGCTAATTTTAGAAATACTAGTTTACTGGAAATTGTTTAAGTTGTGTTACCAATTAACAAT
>JAODAC010042579.1:0-11519 GCA_027575185.1 Mimaenictus wilsoni | reverse complement strand
AATATGAAAATCAATATCTTGCAAAAAAGATATCTGGTACCAATAAAGCTGGTCGAAAGATGATATCATTAGAAAAAGGGTGTTTTCGGGAGTCCATTGATAGCAAATTTATTTCATAATCTTAGGAAGTGGCTCTTTTCAGGATATCTTTCCAAGAAAAAGGGTGAAAAAAAAAACTCTATTGAAGTTAAGATTCAAATTTTCATAAAAGTCGCATTTTAACAGTATAAAGAGATCTTGAAGAGATTGAATTTGATACGATGAGAAAATAGAAGAGTTGGGGAATATTTTGATGTTTGTTTCATCTTCATAGCTTCATATTTAGTATGAAAAATCTTGAGCAAAAGTACTCCTCGACAATTACAAAAAGAACGCGCGCGGTTGTTTATCAGAATCAACTGATAACAGCCTTAGAGGGAAAGATATGATCATGAAACGGATCAATGTACCAATTCCACTGCATTATTTTCTAATTTTTGTATGATGACAGTCATGACAAGGTCCCAACAAGGTGACCATTTGAAGAAAAAAAATGGCGTACAACTGTCAAAATAATGAAGTAATGTAAACTAGGCAACTTGTTAAGCGTAGCTTTGCCTCTTATCTTCTTCTTTTAAATAAAAACTTATTGATTTTGTTTTGATTTTTGATTTTTTTTGATTTTTGATTGATTTTTGTTTTTACCTTGCAATTATTCCCATTACACGTCTGATTCTCGGTGATTTTGTTATCAACCCTCGGGATCGCCATTGTCTCCGTCCACAGGGCGCGTCTGGCACCATCGTACACCTCTCTGCAGGTCTTTCGAATGTCGAAGACATAGTTCTTGCCCAGACTCGAGTCTTCGTTAAATATGGAAACGATGGTGCCCTTTAGGTCGCGCACGAATTGCGCGGTAACCGCACTGCGCACCGTCTCGCAGCTGTAGAACGCGTGCTTTTCGGTGATGGCGCGATAGAGACTGCTCGCGTAGTGATTGCTCGCAAATTTCATCTCCAACGGCTCCTCCATATTCCGATCCTGGCCGACGTAGGTCAGCTTAAAGACGCGCTTGATGGCCTTGGCGTTCATGATGGCCGTGAAGGGGATCACCTGCTTGTCGGCGTTCTTCGCGTACACGGAGATGCCGTGCGGTCCCACGCCCAAAATGGTACCGGATACGCTGCCGAAAATCTCCTGGCCGAACCCTTCGAGCGTTGCCACCTGATCGAGCAGCCAGTATTCGGCCGTCGACGCCTTCATCCCGACGAGGCTGCGATGGATGGCGATCGCCTGCTCGAGCAGATCCGACGGTTTGTCATCCGGCTCCATCTTCGTGATGGACATGCACTGCTGGTAGACGTGCAGCGGCGGATGTTGCGCATCATAGTCGCCGTTCTCGGCTTGGGCGATGTGCGCGATAAGGCGGGCGACGGTGGTCCAGTCGGAGGCAATGAGGCGTTTCTCGATGAGGTCCAGTTTTGCGTGCAGATAAAATTGATGTCTGCAAAGATTAGAATGAATAGAATTAACAAACTATTTGATTCGGTACACATGAAAAAGAGATTGTCCAGTCAAGGTCCTATTTTCTTTCATTTTCATTTCATATTCATTTC
Source organism: Mimaenictus wilsoni (assembly GCA_027575185.1). Lineage (NCBI taxonomy): Eukaryota > Metazoa > Arthropoda > Insecta > Coleoptera > Staphylinidae > Mimaenictus > Mimaenictus wilsoni. The sequence goes on along the minus strand of JAODAC010042579.1, from coordinate 9,924 downwards.
GATAACGATTTTCGATATATCGATATTTTCAATATATCGGTATCCTCCAAATTATACACATATCGATATTTTCAATAGATTGAACTTCTAAATTTTAGATATACCGATATTCTTGGTTATCGCTATTCTTGATTTTTAATTAATCGCTATTGCCGATTTCCGATACATCGATAATCTCGATTTTTGACATCGAGCTTGACGGTTTTCGATATATTCCTGTTTTGCAAATATATCGACATTCTCAATTTTCGATATATTTATAGTCTTGTTTATCGATATTTTCGATACTTTGATAATCATTTTAATATATCGATATTCCGGATTTTCGATATAAATTTATTATCGATATTTGATATAATGATATATTGAAAACAAATATTTTTTTGATATATTGACAATTTTTGTGTAGATTTTCGAGATATTGACTGTTTCGATTTCCGATATAAATACCGATATATCTCTATTCTTCATATATTTTTCAATATATCGATTTTTCATGCATCACAATTTTCGATAACATTATTCAAAAATGATTTTGATACATTTTAGACATTCTCTATTTCGTGTACATCGATTTTCGCTATATTGAGTTTCGATTTAGGAATATTCTCAAGTTCCGGTCTTCATAGTCAATATACAGATATTTTCGATTTTCAATTTGTGATATTGATAATACAATATGATTTCGATAGATGGATATTCTTGATTTCCTATATATCAATAATCTTAATTTCCGATATATGGATATTTTCGATATATCATTATTCTCGATTTTGTGTAAATAGATTTTCGATATTTTGGTATTTTCCACATTTAGTACAATGATATTCTCGAATTTCGATATATTGGAATTCATGACTTTCGATTTTTGTTTCATTGATAGTCCAATGTGACTTTGATATATGGATATTCTTGATTTTTGATAAACCTATAATCTCAATTTTCGATATATTGATATTCTCGATTTTCGATATATCAATATTACTGATTTTTGATACCTCGATATTGATATTTTTGAAATATGAATATTGCAAAAATCGATATATTGAAATATTGATTGATCGATATATCGATATCAATATTCTCCACTTTCGATAATTAGTTTTAATTATCCATATTTTCGATTTAAAAAATTGACTTTCATATATGACTATGATATGTCGATATTCTTAAATTTCGTCATATCGATATTCGCGATTTCCGATGCATTGGTATTTCTGATTCTCGATATTTTCGATTTTTGATATGACAATGAAATATGACTTTGATATATTGGTATTCTTTATTTATGCTATTCTCGATTTACGATATAATTATATTCTCGATATTTCGATATATCAATATTATCGATTTTTCGATATATCGATATTCTTGATATATCTTATATTGTCCAAATTCGATATATAGTTTCGATTATGGATATACTCGGTTTTCGATAGATCAGTGATATCCAAATTCTACATATCGATATTGTCGTTTTTCTATTTATCGACTTTCGCTATATTGAGTTTCGATTTTCTTTATAACGATGTTCTCCAATTCGAATATATCGGTACGTACATCTTCATATCCAATACATGGATTTCCTCTATTTTCAATATATCGATGTTTTGATATATTCGATATATCGGTTTTCGCCAAATTTAACATATCGATATTTTCGATAATTAGTCTTTCCACAATTAGTCTCGATTATAAATATTGTCGGTTTGTGATAGATCGATGTTATTCAAATTCGATATATTGATCAAATCGATTTTCGATATATCGATATTATCGATTTATCAATGCTCAAGTACGACTTTGATATGTCGATATTTTTGATTTGCGTGAAGGTAAATTCGATGTTTATAGCAACAATTACGAAACTATTTGATTCGCCACCCTTGGAAAAGCTTCCCCGCCAAACCATTTTCCACTTTTGGCGGGAAAAATAAAATCGCTTTGATTCTATGAATAAACACGTCAATTACCTGGTCTTTTCCTGAAGGAGCAAATGTGGTGGTACCCAAAACTTGACCCTCAAGACAAACCTGGGCTGCGAATGTGCCGACCGGGCTCCTTTCTGCGTCTCAATCGGATTGCGCAAATTCAACCAGAGCTCCTCCCCTTTGTTAACGGTATACTTCAGGCCGAAGTAATCGGCCTCCTTTGAAATCCCCAAATTTTCGCAGACCTGTAAAACGCAATAAAGCAAAACATAAAATAAACAGTCTTCAACCGTTTACGTTTCGATGAAAACAAAAGCCTTACAATGAAAACAAAATTTATAAATAAAATTTATAAATTCATCTGCAACATTGTTTATCAATTACATATTCACCAGTAATAAACAACATTTTGTATGATATGAACAACAAAACAATCGTGTCATAAACAAAAAAGAAATTGTGTGACAAACAAAAAAAAAATCGAATCATAAACACGCGATTAACATTTGTTTATTTACATTCTGGAAATATCTACGAAGAATTTATTTTTAACCGATGAACAAATTGAAATTCCTCGCAATACCAAATAATTATTGCGTGGTATTTTTTAAACTAATCTTTATGTATTAACCGTAAAGAGCGACATTCTTTTTCTGCCTTGATAGCAAGCGAGGCGGGATTAGGCAATAACCCCGAAAGCGACTTAAGTCGTAAATCTCAATCATACGTTGTAAACGAAAAGTTCACAGCGTCAAAAGCGTGCAATAAAGAGAACTGAATGTTTCCTAGAAACTGACTGCACTATGAAATGATAGAGAGAGAGACTATCCATCGCGCCCTCTTTCGCTACACCCGGTACCGAACTCAACTTCCTTGAGCAGCTGCACGCTGGTTCGATCAGCCGGCACTGCGCGTCGCTCAGCAGCTGGCAGTGCGCGTCGCCGGTGCCTTCGTGCGTTCCGTATCATATATGATGTGTTAAAAGGAGATTAAAAGGAGAGGCATATCTTTTTTAGGGGTAGGTACATCACCTAACTCCTTTTAATGCACAATTCAGACAAAGCAACCACGATGCTCGCACAGTCGTCCGTAGCGCCGTCTGTAGCGAGCGCAGCGAGACTGGCACAGCATTGTTCAATGCCGGGCGGTAGCGAAAGAGAGCGCGATGGACAGTCTCTTGCTTTTAATAGCGCGGCCAGGTGGAAATACCGCAACACCTAGTGCGTATATTATTTTTTCGGTGTTGTAAATGATTTAACATATCTGTACGCGCTCGAGCGCGTGATGAACCCACCCCCGATTATGCGCATGGTTGCTTGCGCCCCGCGCCATTTTCACCCTTTGTGCGCGCATGCGCTGCGCACCGAGCTTAAGAAGCTTTGGCTTCATCATGTAAATATTTTGCAAATATATTCACTTTGTATCCAGCATTCAACCAAGAAGGTTCTATTTTCTCCACAATTTCTCCTACATTTTCGTGTCGTGTAATTCGTGTGTGTGTGTGTGTTGTCGCCGTAACTTGTCGGCGTATCGAACTTACTTTGCTGGTGAAGTCATTAAAGCCTTTTGAGTAAGGCTCTGCGATCTTACAAATCGCAGCGACATAATCTCGTCAAGACGCTAACGCGCAAACAATACCAATGAAGGTGCGGTCAACCGTACTTGAACAGTCAACAAGGGCAATAAATTTTCGGGCTTTTGGGATAGACTCAGCAAGGCAGTCATATATATATATATATATATATATCAACCGGAGTTTACTGCTTTTACGGTTATCACAAAACATGTTTTTAATTCGCAAATTCGCATAAACGTGCAAACATTATTCTTCTTATTATTATCATTACAGCGCGTTTGTTTGGCCCGTGAATAATAAAACAACGATAAAATAGGAGACTAGCAGCTGCGGAAATGGCGAAGCGGTCGTAATAGATTACTTCGCAAGACATGGAATAAACAAATTAGGTTGATACGATTACACATAGAACTGCATATTATGTAAATGTCTACATTTTTTCTATATTTTCTAACGATTTTCGAAATTGTACGCTACGTAGAATCTAATCTAGGCTAGACATGTTTCAAATGTAAATATTTGTTCGTAGTTACATCGATATTCTCTATTTTCGATATATCGATATTTTCGATACATAAATATTCTCGATTATCTATGTACTAGACATGTTAGACGATGATGAAATATCGATATTTGTCGAAATCGATATTTCCAATTTTTCGATAAATCGATATCGAAATATCGTCTAGGAAATATCGATATTATCAATATCGATCAAACCGAAATTCCACAGAAGCGCCATCTGTATATGGGCTTCAGGACTAATTACAGTTCCCAACAATCTGTAGTGATTCACATAGAGTCTCGGACTTATGCACCGGTTACAGCAGTGTTCTGTATCCTATAACCGTGATTTTTTGTTATTGTTAATCTTATGATAACGACGAAAATCGATATTTAAAGTAATACTAACAATAATAATAATACATTACATATATCGGTATTACGGAAAATGAATTTATCGATAAATATCGAAATTTTAAGACCGATAAATTGACATTTATCAATATCGATATTTTTTGACATGTCTACTATGTACTCGATTTTTTATATATCGATATTCAAGAGACTCTATATTCTCGATTATCCATATAGTGATATTTTCGATTTTCGATATATTGATTTTCACTACTTTCGATGTTCGCAATTTTCGATATATGAATATTTTCGATTTTTGATATAGCAATTTCTCGATTTTTGATATATCAATATTCTTGATATTCGCTAAGCGATGTTCCCGATTTTCGATATATCGATATTCTCAATTTTCAATATATTTATATTCATTATTATCGACATATTCAATTTTCGATATAGTAATTTCGTCAAATTTTCGATATATTGGTTTACAAATATGACAATGATATGTAATTTGTAACTGCGTCACTCAATGACCCACCGGTCAGTATTGTTGACTTATTTCGATATATCGATATTTTCGAATGTCTCGACTGTAGCATCGTTCAAAATCAGGAAATTGCGCGATGGTTATTTACATCGAAACGGATAATTGTAACTTTGATTGCATTGAATATTGCACACAACTTTTAAATCCAAACAAACGTTCCTGCCATTCTTATAGGACTAAACATATAGTAAATCTATAATTTCAAAACAAATTTCCCGCCCTTTTTGGTGTCACTTGATTAAAAGGGGAGTATCTCAATTGTCCGCCTCAGATTTGTCGGAAAATTTCGGGCATATAGTACATATATTGAAATTTGCATGCAAATCTGAGACGGACCATTGAGGCACTCTCCTTATAAGTGAATATGTCTACCGCTAGAAGCGTCAAATCGAGTCCATACTGCGGTATATCCTGTCTATCAATTCATAGAGTCATTTAATTAAAAGCATTGCCACAGTCCGATGACATAAGTGAAAGTAGTAATGAATGCCTGTTTTCCGCACTAAATTTAACAGTTACACAATACTGAATGAAAAAAAAAAAAAAAAACCGGCGTGAAAACAACAAGTTTGCACGTGCCAGAAAGAAGACACTTACTAATCGAAATATTAGGAGGGCTTACAAGTGTTCGCTTGGCGCGGTAGCTGCTGCACCAATCCGGGCAAGAGTCTTGCGTCGGTGTAATAATAAATTATTGCCTTGTTGCTGCTGCTCGGGCAGTCGCTTTGGGTTGGATGCAGAGCGGCGAAGTGTATCGTGCACACACGGCACATGGTGGATATTTCGCATTCGCATGCCAACCACACGACCGACAAGTGTAAATAGAATCGTAATTCGCGCTGCAACGCAAAAACTAAACTGGACTGTATTTCGGAGCTATCGGCAACCGGTGACCCGCGGGTCACCGAATGACCCATGTACTATTTTCCAGCGACCCATTACAACCAAGTGAGCGAATAATTTCCGCATATTTTATTCTTTTTGAATAGCTCCTTGGTAACATTGTTTCAGAAAGTATCGATTCTCATATATTATCAATTTTCGATATTTTTTTTTGGTTTTCGCTTTAACGATATTCCCGATAAAATATGACCGTATATCGTCTGCAATATGTCTATATATTGATGTTTGTGGATAAAATTAAGAAAACATATTTTCCACTAAGGTGACCCGCGGGTCACTGAGTGACCCATTTACTATTTTCCAGCGACCCATTACAACCAAGAGAGCAAATAATTTCCGCATATTTTTTTTTAATAGCTCCTTGGTAACATTGTTTCAGGAAGTATCGATTCTCATGTATCATATATACTTGAGAAGTGCATAATTTTTTTTTTAAATTTTATTAGATATGGATAATATTCCAACCGAAGTGCTCCTTTCATTTTCAGGTTCCAATTGATTATCGATTTTCCATATATTAATATCTTCGTTTTTCGCTAAATCGATATTCTCGATGAAATAACTTCCGGAACTTCCGAAATATTGGTATATTATAAATCAGTAATACTGATCCACGGGTCATTTACAAATTACCAATGACCCATATTTAAGAAGTAGATATATTTTCATTTTTTTTCTGTCGTGGATCAAAATCAACATGTCGAAAATCTAAAATATATCGTGAATAATGAATATCAATATATCGGAAATTGTGAATAACGATATATACCGAAACTGGCACATATCTATAAAGTTGGGAATATCTATATTTATTAAAAGTCAAGTATATCGCAATTCGAAAATAGCGATATATTGAAACAAATCGACAATACTGACCCGCGGGTCACTTGATGACCCATTTACAAAGTACCAGTTTACGACCCATTTAAGCCGTAGTTCAAACATTTTCATTTTTTTCTGTTGTGGATCAAAATCAATATGTCGAAAATCTAATATATCGAAATTAATGAATATCCATATATCGGAAATGGTGAATAACGATATATACCGAAACTGGGACGTATCTATGAAGTTGGGAAAATCTATATTTATTACTGGTGTATTTATTGAAAGTCAGAAATTCGAAAATATCGATACAACGTAAATCGGCAACACTGACCCGCGGGTCGCCGAGTGACCCATTCTCAAATTACCAGTGACCCATTTGTCGTTTATTTGAATTTTTTTAAAAATGTCTATATTTTGCATAAGACCAGAAATGATATCTTGATAACTCGAAAAATGTCTCTTTGAGTTCCCTGCAGCAAATAAATGAAATCAAATGAAACTAGTTTCTTTATGCGAAAGTAAAGTATCACTGAGAAAACTAGAAAAAAATCAATGAGAAAACTAGAAAAAAGGAAAATAGTTCCCGTTTTATTGCCAAGAAGACTTCTTTACAAGAGGGAAGCGTTTATTTTGCACATCATTTCGTCGTTGATTCACTATGTTACGTTCACTATATTTTTTTTTTCCTGAGTTTAATCGTTAAATGCGAATACGTATATTGTTTTGTATTCACAAGGTGCACGCTAAAACGTCGAGTGCTTTTGCATTTATATCATGTTGGTGTCAATAGTTGGTGTCGTCGATGCTGAAATTGTTTTCCCTTTCCGCGCTCCTACTAGTGCTTGGCGCATATTCGTGATATCGCACCGTAGAATTATAGAATCGAAGCGTGTTGTCATGGTATCGCTGTTGCGTTTTGTCGCGCCAGTTTCGATGCGAACTCCTACAGACTACCTTTCTTGTTTACGCCAATTTTGCAACGAGTTATTTTTGCGCAGTGTTTACGCCTACAATGCAGCCCACGTTCTCAACTTGCTTATCATTTTTGAGATTATGCCGCCTGATCCAATGCTGCGTTGAGTCGGCCTTCTCACAAACGGTGAGAAAGCATTGTAATTTTTTTTTTTCATGCACGAATTGATATGGAATAATTTCTGTATGTCAGTAAAATTTATTTAAAAAAAAATTATATCACAATTGTCCGCCTCACAAAGGGAGTGTCTCAATTGTCCGTCGCAGATTTGAACGAAAATTTTTGTACGTAATTTCAATATTGTCGTATTTCCAGTTACCCACATAAGAGGCGCGTTAATAATTTCTGCATTTTATTAGTCGAAGGAAATAATATTCGATATTTATGAAGACATTAAGAAATTCTATTCTTTTCCACTAAGGTGACCCGCGGGTCATCGGGTGACCCATTTCCAGATATCCACTTGAGAAGTGGGCTAAATAATTTCTTCATTTTATTAAACGTGGGTAATAATATCTCAAATGGGCCCGACGGGCTACTTTAATTTTCAGATTGAAATTGATCATCAATTTTGGATATATCAATATTTGCTGTTTTTGTTATATCGATATTCTTGATAAAATATAACAAATGGCAATACATCGATATTTATGGAGGGAAAATAATAACGTCTATCATTTTCTGTTGAGGTGACCCGCGGGTCATCGAGTGACCCATTTCCAGATATCCACTTGAGAAGTGGGCTAAATAATTTCTTCATTTTATTAAGCGTGGCTAATAATATTTCAAATGGGCCCGAAGTGCTCCTTTAATTTTCAGACTGGGAATTATTATCGATTTTCGATATATCAATATTTCCAGTTTTCACTAAATCGATATTTTCGATAAAATATAACAAATGGCAATACATCGTTATTTATGAGGGGAAAAAAATAAGAACGTACATCAGTTTCTGTTGAGATGACCCGCGGGTCATCGAGTAACTCATTTCCTCACTTGAGTAGCTCACTTGAAAGACGGGTCAAATAATTTCTTCATTTTGTTAGATGTGGGTAATAATATTCCAAAACGGACCGAAGGGCTACTTTAATTTTCAGATTAAAATTGATTATCAATTTTCGATATATCAATATTTGCTGTTTTCGCTATATCGATATTCTTGATAAATTGTGACAAACGACTCTATATATCGATATTTATGAGAAAAAAATCAGAAAGTCTATTCTATTCCACAAAGGTGACCCGCGGGTCATCGAGTGACCCATTTCCAGAAACTCACTAAAGGTTTGGAAAAAAGTTGTCCTCATTTTATCAGTCGACGATAATAATAAGGGGAGTATCGCAATTGTCCGTCTCAGATATGGAAAATGCAGCGTTGCAAATATTAGTTTATAATACTATAAATAGAAGTGCTCAAACGATAAATATAGCACAATATTACTTGTTCAAAATTAGGTGTTTTTTAAATACCACCAACATGTTTATATAATTTATTCTATCGACAATTTCATAAATTAAGCATGAGCATCGAATAACCTTTACTATTCAGGTATAAATAGAAACACAACTCATTTGATTCAACTTATTATAAGATTATAATATTTAGCGGTTTATCGTATATTTGAAATCATTCTTCATTGTACAATAATATAGGTCTTCATTATTAGGTGCAGAAAGTTTGGAAAATTAGGAAAGAAGCTCTTTTCGTCAAAACTAAACAATTATGTTTTCCTACGCCTATATAACGTATTCGTTATATTAACTATGCTGATTCATCTTCATAACCTACGGCTGATCATAACAGCACTGGTAGTTGATGTAGTTATAGTCAAGCAAACTACATTTGTCCGTCGTCAAAAACGAATTGGGAAGAGATCACAATGATCGCAACGCGTGAAAACTGCGGGGAATCCCAAAATGTAGTATGCATACCAGTATATACTTTATAATGTAGTGTACTAATGTCAGTAATGATAATCGACACATTGTGAAAATTATGTATTCTTCGACATGGTATAATGGGGAATTTCCTTAAGTCACCGTGAGTTGCTTTACTATTTTAACCCTCGATGCACTCGAGGCTATTTTCGTCAACGCTCTGTGGCAACTCGAGATGATGAATGAGACGGAACACCGCCGAGTTGGATTTGAAAATGTGTGTGGATTTGAAAGTGTGTGTGCGTGTGTGTGTGTGTCGGTGTGTGTGTGTGTGTGTGTGCCGGTGTGTCGGTGTGTGTGTGTGTGTGTGTGATTGTGTGTGTGTGTGTGTGTGTGTGTGTGTCGGTGTGTGTGTCGGTGTGTGTGT
>JAODAC010042568.1:0-10068 GCA_027575185.1 Mimaenictus wilsoni | reverse complement strand
TAATTTCAAATGCAGCCATATATGTTATTTTGCTTATCGCAAATATAATGGATTTGACTTTCAAATTTCATAATATGTCAAATATGTGACCATGACCATTTTATGTTTCTTCAATAGTTCAGTTTTTTCGCATTCAGTATATGCGGTATTAATGCTAACAATAATTATAAGTAAGTTGCGTAATAGAATATTTTGTATATGTAATTTCAAATGCAGCCATATATGTTATTTTGCTTATCGCAAATATAATGGATTTGACTTTCAAATTTCATAATATGACATATATGTGACCATGAGCATTTTATGTTTTTTCAACAGTTCAGTTTTTCAGCATTCATGCGGCATTAATGCTAACAATAAGTACAGGAATGTGTTCATTAGACGAAGGCTGCACTGTTACTGTTAGACAAGTTAAACACTTGGAGTTTGTGCTTCATGGGGAAATACACAAGGGTAAGTTCTTGAACACTGGAAATACCTGGTCGAGAGGACCACAGGGGAATATTCTGTGCAAGATTCAATTAGGATTAACCTGACGATGGTGAGAAAGTTCATTTTTGGTCATTGCAAGTGTAAGAAACTCCTCTAGAGGTGTAACATCATGACAGATATCACACAGGTGTCTCTTGTGTAATATCAGTGAGAGGGCTCTTACCATTTACCTGTGGAATTCTCTGTGTGGCATCATAAACTGGTCTAGGTTCAAATTCTGGTCGTGACAATTACATCTCTACTTGCTCCGGCAACCACATTGAAATCTGGGGCTGTCGTTATAGAAGTCTTCTTCACTTTGGGCGAGACTAGCAACCTATCCAAAAAGGAATTAATATGCTCATAGTTACCCAGATGTAATTCTGGAAGAATGATAGGCCACAGGCCTATGCCCGGTAAACGACAAGGCGGGTGAACGAAGAAGAAGAAAAAGAAGTGTAATCCTATGTCTTTGGATCATTACCATGCTGCTGTTTTTAAGGGAGCTCTTCCGATATCACGTACATGGCTAATTTTACCATGTTGGATGATCTGGATTTTACTATGGTAGCTTTCTATTTTATCTTGTTTCTTTTAGGATATTTGCTCCTCATGGGGCTTATGAATGCTCTCTTGGGTTTATGTTGTATACCTATCGGAGTTTGAGATCTGACATTGATGCTGGACTTACCTAATTCTTACCTTACGTTACCTTGGTAAGGTAAGGTTCTATGGATAGACCTAAGTAGAATTAACAAATACCTAAGACAGTTATGGTGAGCCTTTTTGTTTGTAGTAGTAGCTCCTTGATCAGTCATGTCCTAAGACAGGCTCCATTCTCTCGGAACACGTGCTTCAAACTTGTAGATTGGTAGTAGTAAGTCTTGAATTGGTGTTGTCCCAAGAGAAGAGTGTCTTACATTTGTCCAAAGACGTCGCGTCTCGCGTAGGTCTAATTTGTTCCCAAGGGTTGAGAGGGATTTCTCTCACCGATCAGTCAAAAGCTTCTAAGGTTCAGTAACTGGCCCACTAGTTAACGGGTTATAGGTTCGCTATCAATAACCTAAGCGGCTCCATGGATACATAAACATAGGGCTTAATACCATAGGTAAAGCCTCAGGTTGTGGTCATGAGCTCATTCTCAAAACACTTCTTACCAAAGAAAGACTTTTAGTTAAGTCAATCAGTTAACTTCTGAGTGGTTTACATTAATTTATTCCTCAGTATGCACTGATGGACTGAAACCGGAAATATCTCTTAATGACTATCTCCGGGAGACCTTGAAGCAAACAGGGACCAAGTTTATGTGTCGTGAAGGTGGTTGTGGTGCCTGTGTGGTCGTAGCGCGAGTGAAGAATGCTAAAACCAATGTTCTTGAGACATTTGCAGTTAATTCCGTAAGTTAACAAAATGTTCTAAAGTCTTGAACAGTAATGAAAGGAATGTTAGTGTCTGGTATCAATTTTATCATGTGGAGGATGGGATATTACCACCATTGAAGGACTGGGTAACCGTAGAGATGGTTACCATGAAATTCAAGACAGATTGGTACAGTTTAATGGTACCCAGTGTGGATTCTGTAGCCCTGGTATGGTTATGAACATGCACGCCCTGTTAGAAGCCGGTAAAACCACAATGACTGAGATTGAGAATTCATTTGGTGGACAAATTTGTCGATGTACTGGCTACCGACCTATTTTGACTGCTATGAAGTCCCTAGCTTCTGATCGTGATGATTCCCTGCTTGGTACCCTTCCTGACATTGAAGACATGAAAAATTGCAACGAGACAAACTGTCAGAAAACTTGTCAGAAACCTTGTCTTAAAATTCAGAAAACTCCTATATCTTATGACTTGAATCAAAAGACTGATGACGATATTTTGGCTGAACTTGATCTATCCGAAGAGGTCTGGTACAAGGTGTCTACCCTGAAGGAAATCTTTTCCATCTTAAATTGTCGAGAAAACTCCTCTAGGAGGTACAGATTCGTAGCTGGGAATACAGCCAAAGGAGTCTATAGTGACATGGGGAAATCAGACTATTGTATTGACATCTTTGATGTGGCCGAACTACGAGGTCATACTCTTAACACCAAGAAACTTACCTTGGGAGCCAATTGCACCCTGTCGGAAACAATGAATATATTTCGAGATGTAGCCAAAAGGGATGATGGATTTAAATATTTAGATAAACTTGTCGAGCATTTGGATCTTGTTGCTACTGTCTCTGTGAGAAATGTAAGTCAGACTATTCAAAATCACTGTATCTTATTCTATTAATAACTAATTTCTAGATTGGGACAATAGCAGGGAATTTATACATGAAATACGTTCATAGCGAGTTCCCTTCAGACGTCTTCCTTCTGCTGGAGACCGTGAATGCTAAAATTGTAATTGGTATGCTTATATTTCACTTCTATCCTTAGAACATTTATTCATCTGGGTATCTTTGAACAGATGATGGTCGGACCACGCAGACTTTATCCCCGCAAGGCTTCCTCAACACTAACATGAACAAGAGAGTGATCCGTCAAATAGAGTTGATTCCTCTAGAGGCTAAGTACAGGTTAGAGTCTTATAAAATTATGCCACGTGCACAGAATGCACATGCCTTCGTCAACGCAGGATTCCTGTTCAGTTTAACTCCTAATAACACTGTTGAGAGAGCCAGAATTGTCATTGGTGGGATAAGTCCGAGTTTTATCCACGCCACAAGATCTGAGAAGTTTATACAAGGTAAACAGTTGCTTGACAACAAAAATATTAATAGTTTCTTGAAACAACTGGCTTCTGAGTTAAACCCTGAGCATGTCTTACCTGATCCTTCTCCGGAGTATCGCAAACAACTGGCTATAGCTTTGACCTATAAATTCATACTATCTCTGGCTTCAGAGAAGAGTCTTTCAACGGAAGTACGTACCGGGGGAAAGAAATTGGTAAGAAGTAAAGTGTCCACCGGAATTCAGGAATATACAACTAAGGAATCATTATATCCTATTGGTAAGCCAATTCATAAACTGGAAGCCTATGATCAGGTTTCAGGTAGAGCTCAGTATACTCTTGATCTACCTGATGCTCCACATCAGTTGTATGCTGTCTTTGTGACTTGTCCTTACCCAGCCGGGTCAACTCTAACCAAACTTGATCCCTCTAAAGCCTTGGAGGTTCCTGGTGTTGAAGCCTTTTTGAAAGCCGAAGACATTCCAGGAATTAATTCGTTTATGGCTCCAATTGATCCTTCCTTGTACACGGTTGATGAACCACTTTTTGTTCCAACTGGAGGGACGATTAAATTCTTTGGACAAACTGTTGGGTTAATAGTGGCTAGCACCTTAAGGATTGCTACAGAGGCAGCTAAGTTAGTGAAGGTAGTCTGTAAGACAGCAGCGTCTACTCCATTACTATCAATACCTGATGTCATGAATCATGAGGCTACGGATCGGATCCATCATGTCAACACTATACTACCTAGAGATTTCGAAGAAGATGGTATTAGTAGTTATGAGGTTAAGGGAACATTTAATGTGGGACCACAGTATCACTATTCCATGGAGATGCAAGTAGTCCAAGTAATACCCACAGATGATGGCGGTTTGAATATACAACCTTCTACACAATTCCTCACTTATAACCAGTTTGGTGTTTCAAATCTTTTGAAGATGCCCAGCAGCAAATTGAATCTGACTGTGAAGCGAGTAGGTGGTGCTTTTGGCGTCAAAGTAACCCGGGCCAATCTGACCACATGTGGAGCAGCTCTTGCTGCGTACAAACTTAACCGCCCTGTGAAGATGTGTCTTACAATGGAGGAAAATATGTCCTTGATAGGTAAACGTAATCCGACTTATGGGACATACAATGTTACCACTGATAGTAAAGGGAAGATCATGGCTCTGGAGCTAAAGATATATACAGATACTGGAGCATATGAGAATTGGAGCCCCCTGATGTTTACACTAAATCCATTCCTTGCCACATACTATAATAGTGCTTTTGACGTGGAGTATAACTACGTGATCACGGATAACCCAACAAATACCATGTGTAGAGCTCCTGGTGCATTGGAAGGTGTAGCCATCTTGGAGGATATTATGGATCATATTGCTTATCAATCTAACTTGGATCCTTTGGATGTCAGGTTGGCTAACTTAGATGAAGTAAGGAATCCTACTTTGATGAAGATGATCTATGAGTTCCTTCCATGGTCTGAGTTTAAGGAACGTCGGGCAGCGGTTGGGGAATTTAATAGCTCAAACAGATGGAGGAAGAAGGGGTTACAGTTGGCTTTGATGTCTTTTCCTCTGACGTTTTTTTCAAATCATGGTTGTCATATTTCGGTTTACCACGTTGATGGCTCTGTGGCTGTTTCCCACGGAGGAGTGGAGATAGGTCAAGGGATTAATACCAAAGTTGCTCAGGTAGTTGCTTATGAATTGGGAGTACCTTTGGAGAATATTGCGATTAAATCTACGAGTACTGCGACGGTACCAAATAATTTCTGTACGGGTGCGTCTATTACAACTGAGTCTGTATGTAGAGTAAGTAGATATTTTCTTGGCATACTTGTTGAACTTATGTCCATTTCACCATTTCGTTCTGAAACACATGAAAAATTCAACAGATTCATTCTTCCCATCATACTCTGCGCACTTTCCCTTTCTTCCATTTTCTGCTTTGCCCCTATCACTCTAGGTATGTTCCTCAGTTTGTTCCTACTTTCCTTCAACCATCTTCCTATTCTCTTTTTACTTTCTACTTTCTCTTGGTCTATTACTCCGCTAGACTAGTGATGGATAATTAGGCTCACAAGGTACGTGCCTAGGGGTGTCGGTATATAATGGGATCCTTCCTGGTATAAAAGGGAATCCCTCGTTAGATGGAACTCTACAGAACAGGGACGGCAACTGGGAATTTCCATTAGTACAAATTTGAATCTCGTTCGAAGCAACAGAGTCCCCTTTGGGACATTTGTTACACACGTCCTGATCTGGCAATTCCACCCACTTTCCCTGGTCTCGTTTTCTTGCCCACACTTATCCCGTATATCCATACTCCCATAGTAGTTCGAAGCAATGTCCCTTTGGGACATGATCCAGTAATTCTCTCCACCTTCCATGGGCTCGTTCTCTTGTCCACTCTTACACTGAATATCCACATCATTTCCTATTATTATATATTCTGTTTACTAGGGGTAAACCTTACGCCCCCTTAGTACAAATTTGAACCTCATTCGAAGTAGCGGAGTCCCTCTTGGGACATTTGTGACACATGTCCTGATCCAGCAATGCTCCCCACCTTCCATGGTCTCGCTTTCTTATCCACACTTGCTCGTATATCCACAGTTCTTCCTCTTATTATATACTCTGTTTTATAGGGACAAACCTTATTCCCGTTTAGTACACATTTGACCCTCGTTCGAAACAGCGGAGTTTCCTCTCGGAACATTAGTGACACATATCTTGATCCAGCAATGCTCCACACCTTTCCTGGTCTCGTTCTCTTGTTCACACTTACTTCCTATATCCACACCACTTCCACTTATTATATATTCTATTTATTAGGGACAAACCTTACTCCCCTTTAGTACACATTTGACCCCCGTTCGAAACAGCGGAGTCCCTTCTTGGGACATTAATGACACATATCTTGCCCGGCAATGCTCCTCACCTTCCCTGGTCTTCTTCTCTTGTCCACACTTACTCCCCATATCCACACCACTTCTACATATTATCTATTGTATTTATTAGGGACAAATATTACTGCCCCTTAGTACAAATTTGACCCTCGTTCGAAGCAGCGGAGTCCCCTCTTGGGACATTAGTGACACATATCTTGCCCGGCAATGCTCCTCACCTTCCCTGACCTCGTTCTCTTGTCCACACTTACTCCCCAAATCCACACCACTTCCACTTATTATATATTTTATTTATTAGGGGCAAATCTTACTACCCTTAGTACAAATTTGACTCTCGTTCGAAGCAGCGGTGTCCCTCTTGGGACATTTGTGACACACGTCCTGATCCGGGAATTCTCCCCACCTTCCAAGGTCTCGCTCTCTTGTCCACACTTACTCCCTATATCCACACCACTTCCTATTATTATATATTCTGTTTACTAGGGACGAACCTTACTTCCCCTTAGTACAAATTTGACCCTCGTTCGAAGCAGCGGAGTCTTGAGTCTCCTTTGGGACATTTGTGACACACAAATTCTGGCCATTCTGGCAATTATCCCCACCTTCCTTGGTCTTTCTTGTTCTGTTATCCACACTTCCCCGAATATCCACACCACATCCACTTATTATATATTCTGTTTACTAGGAACTAGGGACCTTACGCTTATAGTCTTATTCTTCCTATCGATCTATATCAGGCCATCAACTTTGTCACTCCCTCCCATGTTCCTGTCTCAGAAGTAGACCAGGCCTTCGCCCAACCATTTATTCCTTCCTCTAATAAGGGCTAACAAGTACTTTTGTTGATCTTTCCCAGTCTTGTTGGTTCTTCCACTTCCCTTTCTCAATCTCTAACTGCTTGACGGTTTCTCGCTATCATGATATCGGGAAACACCATGAATCAGTTAGTAACTCTTTTTTAATTCCTGCAATAGAGTTTGAAAGTGGCCTGTGGCAAACTGAAAGCTCGAATTGAATGGGCCAGAACTCAAAGTAAACTACCCACTACTACTCCATGGTCTAAATTAGTAGAAAACGCTTTAAAATTAGGCCAGAGTCTTTGCGAAAACCATATGTGGTACGCAGATCCTGCTGATCCCAGTGATTATGTGATTTATGGTATTGCTGCTAGTGAAGTAGAGTTGGATATTCTCACCGGACAACATATAGTCCAACGCGTTGATCTGATGGAAGATACTGGAGACAGCTCAAATCCATATATTGATATCGGTCAAGTGGAAGGAGCTTTCGTTATGGGATTAGGCTATTGGACATCTGAGCAAATAGTGTATGATTACGACGGGCGACTGTTGACAAACCGAACGTGGAACTACAAACCTCCCGGGCCCAAGGATATTCCTGTTGATTTCAGAGTTCGGTTTCCTTCAGGTCAGACCAATCCGATTGGCCCTTATGGAAACAAGAGTAGGTAACTATGTTCCTTCCCAAGAGTAGATTTTAATATCCTCAGTGTTCTAACAGGTACATCAGAACCACCAGTATGTTTAGCATTCTCAGTTGCACTCGCTATTAGAGATGCTCTACGCTCAGCACGCCTTCAGGGGAATCCCGAAGGAGATCCGTGGATTCCGATTGACGGTCCATTTACAATTGAGTCTATCTTCTTAAATAGTTGTAATGACTTAAACCAATATCGTTTGTAAATTCCTTTTTTCTGCTTGTATGCTTAGAACGTTTCAAATAAATGGGCCAAACTTTAAGTAAGTAAAACTTCGTGGGTCTTGTTTAAAAAACCTCCTAAACTTGCATCAAAAAACTAGTAGAAAGTCATGTTGGCACAGCGATCGAATATTAAACAAATTTAATAGCAATTTGGTGTACAAACAACTGACCTGGTCACGAGACATTTACTTCCAGATCAATCTCGTCAACGTATCACCCCTCCAGGAACTACTCTGGAGGAAGCAAATATTCTTTCACGTCCAGAGAAGACAAACCCCCAGAATATAAGGAAATCCCAGTAGACGTGTAGACCTGCTGTTCGTTTATCTACAGAAACGATGATAGATCTCTTTCCCGGGGCTGTCAACCTTCTGGGACTGGAATTGTCAACCTTCCCGACCAAATACCCCAGAGCTCAATTACATAAAGACAGAGCATCTGGCGAATTAGATATCAACCATGTCGTGCCGTAGTCGGGAACAGAATGTCCCACCCACCACGCGACACCTCGCGTTCCACTCGCTCATAGCGTTACAACAGGTTCTTGTGTGTATCCCAGGAACTACTCTGGAGGAAGCAAATATCCTTCTCTCACGTCCAGAGAAGACAAACCCCCAGAATGTAAGGAAATCCCAGTAGACGTGTAGACCTGCTGTTCGTTTACCTACAGAAACGATGATAGATCTCTTTCCCGGGACTGAACCAAATAATTTCAGTAGTGGCGGATATACACCCAGTGAGTCTGTAGGTAGGGTAAGTCTTTCAAAGGGAATTACGAAGCTCGAAGAGATAGAATAGAATGGGCCAGGGTCCAGAACAAACTTTCTAAACGGACTCCATGGTCCAAATTATTTGGAAACGCTTTTAAGTTAGAGCTTTTCATTTTCAATCGTGAATTCCTTCTTCGTACGGGTTCCTTTTAACCTCCTGGATCCTGGGTGTGTTCCTGGCATACTTTTTCAATCCCAGATAAAGGAATAAATAACACATTGTTTAATTAGTTTCTAGGTCTTGTAAACTAAAAAAATGGCTTGAAATTAGCCCAAAACAGATTCAAATTCTGTTTGAAGAATGGTATAAGCAACTTTGGTGCAACTTTGGTTGCCTATATTAATACAACAATTTTGTTACACGCATATTTTTAATTTGTTGATAAATCATGTAAAACCCCGCATAAACTCGCTAGATCAGAGATAAGATGTTAGGATGGCACAATAAGAATGCAATTCTTAACCAAAAGATGGCTTTATTCAAAACTAGCCGAACAAATAATTTCGCGGCAGTATCAGCGAGCGAATTGTCAACCTTCCCGACCAAATACCACCGAGCTCAATTACACAAAGACAGAGCACAATTCATCTGCCGAATTAGATATCCACCGTGTCGCGCCGTAGTCGGGAACAGAATGTTGCACCCACCACGCGACACCTCGCGTTCCACACGCTCATAGCGTTACAACAGGTTCTTGAGTTTATCCCAGGATGCCCTTGGCGTTTGAATTGGAGGACACCGGTAAATGTCAACGGTGTTCCTACTGTCAATTGCCGTCGTGCGTTCTCGGTAGTCATCGTGATGTCGCATCTCACACGGCTGGGCATCTCGCTCACCTTCCCCTCCAAATGTATTCGTGGCTGCCTATATGAGTTACAAATCCATGTAACAATTTTGACTAGATTTTGACATTTAAAAAATATTTCTTTTAAATAATTTACACCAAAATATGTACGAATTGCAATGTAATAACGTATTTGCCGAAAAGGAAAAAAAAAAATTAAAAAGTGACTCCAAGATATACAGGGTGTAATTTTGGAAATTCGGGGGTGTTGGAAATTCGGAATATGATTCTTTTACCTTCTTTTTTTTCTTCAAAAAACATATAAAAAATACAGCTCTTCAGAACACCATCTGCGGATGGCGCTGGCGCAAATACTGGGGGGCAGACGCCACTTAAGCTCAGCCCTGACTCTGGCCTCAAAGGTATATTAAGAAATCGCTATTTAACTTACTTTAGTACCGATTCTGTTTCGTATAGTGAATTGTCCGCCTGTTTTGGGAGACAACCGAATATTAGGGACATATCTTAAAGGACGGAATCAAAACCAGCCTCGTAATGTAAATTTACTGTTTTTCCGGAAATTATTCCGTTGCAACGGAACAATAAAGGCATGTGTCGACACTGTACTTATTCAGAAGTGGTCTCACTCTCATCATGGCTTTCAGAGAATATTCTATTTTGAAACCAG
>JAODAC010042557.1:0-11524 GCA_027575185.1 Mimaenictus wilsoni | reverse complement strand
TAAGATTCACAACCGCATCAATAGGGATAGAAGGGAAGAGATTTTTAACATCAAAAGAAATGAGTTTAGAAGTATGGAAAATTTTGTGATTGCGTAGAGAGTGTGTTAATTCTAGAGAGTTTTTAATAGAATATTTAGAAGTAAATTGAATTAATTCGGGAAGGGCAGAGCTAAAAAATTTGCATAACGTTAACTTTCACGCACTCATGGTTGAAGAACGTTATTATTTAATTGTATTTGAGGTTTTTTAGTTAAGGTTAGGTTAGGTTAGGTTAGGCTATTAGGCAAGACATAAATGTTGTAATATGGGTTACACAGATTTAGTATGTTATAACACCTACTTCTTCTTTTGGTTTTGAAATGGTCTTTAAATCATTTTAATATCTATAATTGCATATGAATGATTACACTGATCAAATCAAAAACATAAAAAAGCAACGAAAATTTCGGCGTTCATCTTGGTATTTAATTCCTTAATGATAGTTTAAACAAACTGATTCTAAAGACACCGTGACTCAATTGATCAGCGTTTTGGTATTATCTGGCATTAACAATTTATATGTTTAACGTTGCATCAAGGCAAACAAATCGCAGATAAATTACAGCCCACCTCATGCATATTGCTAAATTAACTTAAAATGTCCAATTAAATCGCGCATCCCTTTGTTCGATAATTGCTGACCAGAAGAAGGGCCTGCTTTCCGCCAGTTTTAAAGCAAAGTAAATTATTTATCTTGTCAATAGTATTAATCTCTAATAACAATAAAACATTAACAATAAAAAATAATTGAGTAGAGTTAAGGATGGTATTAAACGATGCTGGGTAAATAAAAAGTAGAATTAAAGTGTAAGACATATCATATACTTATTGTTAGGTACTACATAATGTTCATTAATTTAACATTAGCTTGGACTTTCTTATTGTGCAACTTTATCGTATTTAGTAGGTATTATTATAGGACGAGTGGCAGGATCATATGAAATTAGGTTTTATTCTGACGGAATATCTGGATACTTTACAACTGCACGAGTTTTGTTTGACATCCAGTGATGCTTATCATTCCATGCTTCAATTACGCCCTATCCTAGGAATTCTAAATGGATGTACGTTTCCACCTTCCTTGTTCAACCTCGTTAGTAACTTACCACCTTCAAACAACAAATATAGTGCATATGCTATCTACTGGAAAGACTAGATAGCTGAGCGCAACAGATTACAAAAGATTAAAAATATCTTAATTCAAGAATAAATACGTACAAAGCCCAGAGAGACATTAATACGCCAAGTGAGAGTTTAAAAAGTTTTTAATTCGTCTTCAGATTAGTAATCAGCATGAGAAACTATATGACCAAAATTGATATGCCATTAGTATTTGTTCAACGTCAACGGTAGATTAGCTACCGAATATGCGAATATGGAGTGTGCCAACAAAATATCATTTTGCCTCATTATATCTTATGATATTTAATATGTACATACATATGGAACCTTTATTGGCATTTCAACACTTCATTTTATAAATACCCACCAGCACTATTTAATATATCAACCCCTATAATAATTGCCAACAACTATTGAATTCTGTGGTGAACATAATTTTATCCACTGCTTGCTTATCAACTGTACAATTGTACATTTATGCGTGTATCCCAACACACTTTAGGCGGGAGCTGTGAAGCTGTGGCGGAGCCGACTTCAGACGTCAGTAGTATTTGACGCTGTGAGGAACTTAAATATTTAGCTGATTTAATTGAGTGATTTAAATGAAATAAACCGCACAATGTTTGGGCCCTATATGCAAACACAATTAACAGCTGTAACGTAACACAAAATATAGGGAAAAAATAATTGACGATAAAATGAAAGAGAAATTGATATATTTTGAAAACACGATAATTATTAACAATACTAACGGTTGAGTTGGTTGTCTAAGATAAGATAAGGGGTTGCTTGCTGCGCCAATGTGCTTAAGACGTTGGGGATGCGCTCAGAAGCAATGGGGAGGGGGCACTGCGCCACTATAAAAGCGTGGTACGCGCCCGATTCGGCCTATTTCTCCTCTGGTGAGTTGTCGTGCTACCTTGTCTTTTACTTTTATATTTGATGAATGAACACATTGTGCCGTTTTAATAAAGTTGTTGTGCTCTTTTACTTCGTGTGTTTTGAACTTTGACGTCTGAGGTGAGCTTTGAGCAAAACTTGTGTCGCGACAACTCAAGTAACTTAGCAGAAGATCCAGTCCCAAGAAATTATAAAACTGAAGAAAAACGATATTAGGCTACTTGTTAGCCGATCTTAGACTGATCGATCATGCCGAGGTCTTGTACCACCTAGCCAATATTGGCAAAGGTGACCTCACAAGCTGCAGACTATGCAAGTCTGAGGTGGAAATAACCGAGCACCTACTCTGCACTTGTGCATCCCTAGCACCGGAAAGACTTTTTTTGCTAGGCAGCGAGCAGCTAAGCCTTGCTGAATTCAAAGGGAAGTCGGTCAAGGAGATTCTAGCCTTTTCTAAGGTGATGTCCGTTATTGACCCATAGTATTGGTTCATGCACAATAGATCAAAGCTGGTCGCGGTGCTAGTGGCGTTGATCGCCCAGAATTATTAGGAAAAAAAGAAGACTCAGTTAAGTCCGGTCCCGCGCTATCAACGGGAAATAAATTAAAGTTTCAAAAAACCGCGACTACCGCGTAACACTAATCATATATACAATCTATTCAGTTTTCCAAGAATAATACTCAAAAATATCATACTATAAATGTTAAAGAAATATGCATTTTATGTGTTCATCAATGCTTGGGCAGCAGGTAGAAAACCCAAGACCAGATATTCGGTGTTCAAGTGCCTTTGCGCCAATATGTTAGGGAATATTATACATTGTCGCAAATATTTTCGGAAACCTTACCAGCAGTAATCAGAGATATAAACAAATATAGAAATGTAAACCTATAAAGGTTTCCAAGTAGATGTATTTACTTTTGTCAGTGATTATCATTATTGATTGATATAACTAATTATAATTGTCTACTAAGTAATTGCTTTGATCTAGTATTATAAAATTGCGAATCACAGCTTAACTGAACAACAAATTACATAAGAATACTGAACTGAACACACATATAACACACCAGTTAATCATGTGTTATAAAAGACACATTTACCATTCGACGTAATTAAAATACAATCATTAATGAATGTTAAGTAAAGCCACATAAAACAAGTCATAAACTATAGCCCATCTCCATATAATCTATAAAAATATCTGACTATGAATAGAGTACAGTTGTATAAAATTAGCAAGTATTTTGAAAACGCATTAACAGAAATCTTAAAATGACTTATTAATTAATTTTATATCCTAATAATTCCTAGACTTCCTAATAAATTAATCACTATAATAAAATTGTAATGATATTTATCATTCCAAAGCGTCCCACATCAATGTCATCTATGAATTTTTAATCTATAGGTGAATCCGCCACCTTCACAATATCAGTAATATGATTAATTTCTTACCGAAATTCTTCGTCACGGCTGACATTTGATGCGACGACGTTTTGCATAATTATCCTTGACTTGAAACGCTGCGGGTGTGCTTATACTAACGCCAACACCCCCCGTCGAAAGGCGCGTAATAGTAACGCAATTAATTAACTAATTGGCTTTTCATTAGCACAATGCCACGCATATTTTTTTACGCCTCAGCACAATCAAGGGCGCAATCAATGTACGTGTGGTACTCGCGGGACGGTGGTTGCACAAACACCTGGGTTTTGCATTTTTTTTACCTTGTTTTCTACGCATATTTATCTCGTGGGATGACACCTTTCTCCGGAGTAATCTCCAAGATTAAAAAATATGTTTAAGGGAATTATGTAATGTGTCGCATAAATTTTCGTTGCTAATCTTGTTTTTTTTTCTAGTTTTTCTTCATTAGAGTTTCCTTTTCTGTGCCTACGTGCATTGTTAAGGGTTTAGTGCTGCCACCTGCAGTGAATTTTGATAAGTTTAAATTTTTGTGGGTAATCTTATTTTCTTGTAGTTTCTGTTCAGTACAGTTTCATTTTTGTGTTTCATTTTTTGCACTCATAAATAATGACACATACATATCGTCGGAAGAATGTTACATCCTCAGTCAAAATCAAATCAGTTCCGGCGTAATGACATTTACTGCTTCCGTATACTCACAATCAGGGCAATTAATTTATGCATGCAACAATAAATTTCACTTACACGCCGCACTGCATACATCAACCTAATTCTAGCATAAGGGCGTTACACTGCCACCCCCAAATCATACGCACCCATATGCTCACACCTACATGGTGGAGTTAATCCACAAAATGACAAATTATGCAACCAAACTTGCACAAAATCAACCCCTTAACATAAGTCATTCATCATACAACGCCCGAGAATTGCTAACAAATTTCCATCATTTCTTCGCACTCGGATAATCTAACGAAGGCTGAATGCCACGTGTTATTTCCACAATCCTCACGTGTATGCGTTTGTTGAATTACCATCTTTCATTTCCTCATGCGCATCACGCGCTTCAGCGTGCGTCGATTTTCACGTTATCAGTCCGTGTACCGGTTGCGTTTCAATGAATTTCCACGTCTCAATGCCGGTAGCTCCCAAGTGTCGCTGCTTGGCGTCTTGACATCGTAAATAATTCCGCTGATAAAAATATTCGACTGCCTGGCAAGCAGGAAGCTTGGAGTGGTGTTTGCTACAAAATAGGACGGGAATGTGCAATGGAAGGAAATATGGGGTATATGCTTAGTGAACGCGTTTTCTATACGTGCTTATCGCCGAGGTGGAAAGGACCTTCTTCATTGCGGATAAGTAATTCTCGATTCCGCGCCAGCGGAGACCAAAGTCATTTATTATTTTTATTTTCTTTGTATGGCGTGTCGATAAGTTTGTCATGTGGCAGTTTAATGAAAATGTACAACTATATATTTGTCATTTGT
Organism: Mimaenictus wilsoni; assembly: GCA_027575185.1. Classification (NCBI taxonomy): domain Eukaryota; kingdom Metazoa; phylum Arthropoda; class Insecta; order Coleoptera; family Staphylinidae; genus Mimaenictus; species Mimaenictus wilsoni. The sequence goes on along the minus strand of JAODAC010042557.1, from coordinate 6,543 downwards.
GCCTGACTTGGTTTATTTGATGATAACTTGACAAATGTGATACAATGTTTCTTGTGAGGAAATAGGGAAGTATGCATTTATTGATAAGAGTGTTATATATTACTTTTTTACACTTTTTAAAAGTTTGCTTGGGTCTCGTTCGTCACCCGTGTGATCCTACCGTAAAAGCATTTGGAGTAAAAAGTAAAGGATTTTGGAAATACCTAAAATACCCAGCCAATTTTCATGGTTCGATGTAGAATCGGAAAGGAAATGCGTTAATACATATTTCAAGTAAATACCTCGTAATATGACCAAGATATGGGCAAAAAATAGTTTGATTGTTCCCATTTAAAATACTTTGCGAAGGTGCATAAATGACCATATCTCTATTGATTATTAATAATCCCAGCCCATATTCATAGCATCCATAGCAGGACTCATGAAAATTACGTCAACGTCAAAATTTTTCACCTGAGGCGTATAGAATTGAAGTGATACGTACGTTGTGATGCGTACGTGGTGAATTGAAGCAATATGCATGGAGCGTTTAAGCTTTGCTATTTGATATGTTGTTTACTTAAAATACAAACAAGAGGTGACGTTGACGTAATTGTCATGAGCCCTGCTACCGATGCTGTGAATATGTACTGGGTATATTAATAATCAATAGAGATATGGTCATTTTTGCACCTTCGCAATGTATTTTAAAAGGGAACAATCAAACTATTTTTTGCCCATATCTTGGTCACATTTCAAGGTATTTACTTGAAATATGTATTAACGCATTTCTTTTCCGATTCTACATTGAACCATGAGAAAATTGGCTGGATATTTCAGGTATTTCCAAAATAGAAAATTTGCATGTAGATTATATGAGTCATTTTATGATAGTTTTTACGATAGGCTCACGCGGGTTCTTCCGTCGACTGCGCTAGCAGACAGATAGTTTTAATAAGAAGTGCATGCGGAATCATGGTGTTCGTGAATTTTCACCAAATTTAATCATTAATTCTACTTTTGTCTAGCCAAGTGGCACAGCAGTATGTTCAATGACTCCTGTGCACAGGGTTCCGCGATCGATTCTCGGTGAGGATGCATATTAAAATGAATTCTTCTTATCAATAGTATTAGCCTCTAATAAGACTAATTACATTGAAAAAGAATTGAATAGAGCTAATGGCCATAGTCGATGCTCGGTAATTAGGGTGCTTTTTTATTGTCATGTAGTGTTCAAACAAAAATTAATTAGTTTCGCAGCATAAAACCAAATTTCGCATGTAGAAAACACGTGGTTTTTGATGTTTTTATTAACTTTTTGTTTCACTCTATGCTGTATGCACACTGTCGCTTGGAACGCGCGTCAGCTTTGAAATACATGGACTAAATGTAGAAAAAAAAAATGTAGATCGGCACACTTGACACATCAGATTCGATTTTACAACATTAAAAAAAACTGGCATGTTTGGCTTGATGTATTTTTAAACGGTTCAACTTTTTGTTTCGTTCTTTTTACGCCATCAAGTTAGATTGTTTGTCGTCCCCCATGAGTGGAAGTAGTTACCTCGTTATCACTATGGAGAAGTTGCCAATTCGTATTTTATCAGGCCAAGTTTTGCCGAAATTGTTTCTCGAACTTACAGCGCGCGTTTGGTTACCGGAACATTGATTTCAAAAGAAGCGGACATATCGAACGCGATTCAGCGATCAGAAGTCGAATAACACGAAACTCGGCTTTTGCCGGATCTTGGGTGTTTTATGTCATGAAGTATTCAAACAGAAATTAATTTGTTTCGGTGAATTAGTTTCTTTTTCTTGACAAAAATCAACAAATGTCACATGTGGAATACACGTGTTTTTTTATTCACTGTAAAGAGTAAAAACTTTGATATAATTAGAAAATTCTTCATTTAGAGTTTGGTAAAATATTTTAATTGATGTTGTTGAAAGTGATAATGCTTTTTGATGTTTTACAGATAGATATGACGCGTAAGCAGAAATGTACGTTGTACACATTAAAATAAAACTGTAATACATTCAACAGTGTTATCACTGATAACAATTTTAGTTGTGAAAAGTTAATATTAAAAACATAAACGTCTACTCAGACTTCCTATTCGTGAGGAAATCGGCATCCAACGTTCCCAAAATAACCTGGTGGGTAGTCAGTCATTCGTGGAATATCCAGATGATTGCCAAGGAATGTAATGGCATTGTTTATTACCACGATCTCTTAAATTGCTTGGTTGATGTGATCAAACAGGAACTCCGTGGATGATCCGAGAATACTAAAATGAGTAAAGATAAAGCAAAATCTACTGTATTTTTCCATTGTAGATAGGTTTCCCGCTTACTACAAGTGAATATGATTAAGCAGGAGGAGGAAAGGGGGCGACAAATGTTTTTCTTTGGAATTCAAGGGGACAAAAAGCAAAACATATCTAGCGACCCTACGACTTATATGACAGTGCCGATATAAAACATCTCGTTATCACGTTTCCACGTTAGACAGGTTCAACGTAATACAGGTCAATTTACATTCAGTAAGTCACGTAAACCAACTTTAAACCAATGATCCGCATGCAGGTTGCTGTTTATAGTCTTGCAGTGATTGAAAATTTAGTTTATATTTTTGTAACACAAACTTACGATGTTAAAGCACGCCTCTTATTGCAGAAAATGCGCGGTTACCCAAAAATGAAGATCTTCTGCGCCGTCTTTTGTCTGATGGTTGTCATCGCTGAAGTGGTTCACTCAGCGCCATCTTACGGAGGGGATTATGAAAGTAAGTGACAAATTTTACCTTCTAACGCCATCTATATTTGTATATATAAATGTAACCGAATATAAATTATATAATACTTGTAAAACTAAAAGTTGTAGAAACTAGTAAAAATGTTCAGCCAACACCGACAAGTAAATTTAACTCATATCTGATGGATAGCGACGGCTTGCCGCGTTGTGGAGCTCGGTGCTCGTTAGATCATTGCAGTTAAGCAACGTCGGACGTAGCTAGGCGTTGGATGGTAATTTTCATCTTTGCCTATTTCTTATTATCTTGAATATATACTCGTTATGAAACATACTCTTCTCGTCGTTATTTTATCATTGTTATGCCAATCGATCTTAACCTGTCCGTCAGGCGTTGGATAGGTGACCACTTGGTCTCCCCACTCAACAAGCAGCTGCGGCGCCGTCCGCGAACTCCTCATTTCGCGGTAAAAACGCGAACGAAGGTTGGGCGATTCGCTTGCAACGGTCCCCGGAAAAAAACCATATGCACAAAAGTTGAGAGCAAGTACCATCAGTAGCGAGACCGTATTGGGCCGGATGAAAGTTACTATTCCCTTACACCACTATGTGGTAGAAAAAGGTTGTTGAATAAAGAAAAAAATCTGATGGTTAGGTTGTATTTTTTCCGGATATGCCAAATTGACAACGTTTATTTAAGATTTAAAAATTGTTAAAATAAATAATTGTTAAAATAAATAATACTAAATACAGTATCAAAACTTATATACATCAGTTTTTTTTTTCATTTACTGAGCATCAATTTCTTTGGTCTTTCAGTTCTTTCTGAAATTCGAATGCATGAAAATGTATCGCAGATATGTGGTGCCATCTAAAACAATTTCTTCAAGAATTTCAAATTTCACAAGCTGTATGAATAGCTATATAAGCTTATTCATTTATAATTAATAACGCAATTTTTAATTGTATAAAAATATAGACATCCTGAGAGAGTAATCAAAAATCATAAAATATGTCAAATAAAAAACTGTGTTAAACGAATTAAAACCTTGTCACATCTGCCCTTGATGAAACTTTTTCTGCAATGAAATATGTGGTATAAATTTTAACATTGTCTCACCAAGTAAAAAAAGAACTTTAATCCTAGATATAATAAAATTAAGCCACTCAAAACTCAAGTATGTAACATGATTATAAAAATTGTGCGCATAATGAAATTTTATACGCGGTGATAAGCTAAAGTTACCAAAGTTATGCGTAAATGAACTTTTATTGAGGTTGTTCACTATTCCTTCCTCGGTGTCGCAAAATTTTTAATGTAATTCTTGTCATTTCTCACTTTTCTTAAAATGGCACTTATCAAAAATTTAGTTTTGCATAAATTAAGATGAGGATTCGTTGGAAAAAACGAACGCCCCAGAGAGAGCCACGAGCTTCCGCAAGCAGTTTCCGTTAATTGTTGGCCGTAACCACATTTGGCACTTTCGCGCGCGGAAACAATGGTGAAATTAAAAGGCGTTCAGTGTGCGGGTGCGGGCACGTATCCCTCTTGTGTCCGGCTGTCCGGCCCCTTGGCTCTATCCTGGAATATCCTGGAACATTGTCGGTTCACGCAATTTTACTTTCAGTACACTGTTGCGTCGTTGGGTGGCTTTTGTTTAAGCGTCGAATTTGGCACAAACTGATGTTATTCACGCGTACCAATTAGTATACATGGTGAGCGCGAAACATGTTACATGCTGCACGCTTATTTATCTTCACATTATTTTGGTTTAATTACTGTTGATTTTGATTTCGGTGCGTGGCGTATTCGAGGGGGTATATACAACAGGCAGTTATCAAGAAGTAAAGTGAAATTATTTGCATTATCGTTGGATCAATTTTTTGTTAGTTAAAAGTGTACACTTTTGAGGATATTTAAAATATTGTTTTAGTAAAAAAAATGATGGGAGTACTAGAGACATATGAGAAGTGCAGTGAAAAACGTCCGTTGGCGTAACTCCAAAAATCATCTGCCGGGACAAAACCCAAAAAAAGTTTCTTAAAATAAATACTATAATCTGTGTGTAACAAAATGGCGAATATTTATACTTAAATTGTCTGCTATATTCAAGAAAGAAATGTCGTACTACGCCCCAAAACAAAAACTAATAATCGAAACAAAAAATCACAAAAAAAACACTAGATAATTATGTATACTGTCGCGAATATATGAATCATATTCACAATGTCGCGATGTTGTCTCGCCCATTGCCAAGGCGCGACTACTGCGCGGCAGCGCTTCGCTTATTCATTATCTTCTGACTTAAGCATTTTTGCGTTCAGCTATAGAGTGCAAGCGCACCGTGTGCATCAATCGTCTCTAAGCATTGTTATAGGTTACTTTTATATGGCAAGAAACTACAATGTTGCAATATGACAAAGAAGGAAGATTGGGCTCTGGCTAAGCATAGATAGTTTATTTGAATTGTGCAAATCTAAACAAAAAGGCCCTATAAAAAGGCGTTCAGCCGACTGAAAAAGTCAGTTCGTACCAAGCCGCCGCCAGTCTTCTTCTCTTGACCAGTGTGCAGTGCCCAAGCCGAGATATCTAAAACCTTTTGGTGAGTCTGTAAATAAATACTTATATTTTGCACTTATTGTTAGAAATATTTTCTATTTCTCTTCCTTGCCTTTCTGCCCGGTTGGCACACAAGCTAAGCCAAGCGAGTTAACCCCTATTCAAAATCCTCGATCGTGACAATACAACAACCAAAAATATCTTCAAGTACATCGGTTGAGTGGTTATCGAGATAATATGGTTACCGATTTGAACGAATCAATTCAATCAATAAATAACCCTTTCTGCTCTGATTTCGCCATTTCTTGGATTTTTTATTCGATTTTTAACATTTTAAGCAAATTTTATGATAACAACCGATCATTAAGAGAAACAAATACGAAATCTTGGAACATGCAATATTATTAGTTGAATGTTATACGTCCAACTTTATTTAAAAATAATTTCCCACAAGCTAGTTGTGTAGTAATTGATTCTGCATTAAATGTAACTTTTTTGCTAAAACGTTTGAAGCTAAAAATTGTATAGTCATTAAAATTAAAAATAAAAAGTTCCCAATTATTTTCGGATTTCCCATAATCCTAGGATTACAAATAATCCATCATTTGATTCAGAGTGAAATCTTCAACAAACTGCTTCGGCACTTTTTCGTTTAGTTACTTTGAAGCGATATTATAACTGTTGAATATTGAGAATAATACCGGCCACATTTTTGCAGCCTCAAAAACCACTTAATATTGCACTATCAAACAGTGCACTTATATTCATATTTGTTATATTTATGATAATGATATTATAGATTGTTAAGATGAGTCTAAAAACAGTAAGATCATCGATCTTATAAAATGACTCGGGCTAAAGATACCATTCTTTCCAACCATTGCTCTTAATAGTACGAGTATAAATGATGTACCGACTGATTTAGGGTTGAATTTTACAATTTCGTTCCACCATTTGGTAGTTACGTTATACCGTCGAACTTGGATGCTCTTAGGTTAAAATTTTCCAATTGATAGATTAATTCATAATATTTTGATATTTGGTTAAATTTTAAATAATATATTTTAGTTTACTCTGCTTAACGCAAGTATATATTTCTGGATAGTTTATTTGGTTTAGGTGAAAATGGATTTCATTATAAAAGCATGCATTTCCATTATATTGTGAATGGCAATGATTAATAATAATAATAATAATAATAATAATAATAATAATAATAATAATAATAATAATAATAATAATAATAATAATAA
>JAODAC010042546.1:0-57483 GCA_027575185.1 Mimaenictus wilsoni | reverse complement strand
GTGCATATATACAGAGTGCATATATATAGAGAGGGAGAGAGAGAGGGAGAGAGAGAGAGAGAGAGAGAGGGGGGAGAGATTCGCGAGTGCATATAAAAATCATCGTGAAAGACGCAATACGCGCGAACACATATATTCTCAAAGTCAGCCAAGACATTGAGAGAAGGAAAGAGTTAATTCGAAGTACCAGGTCGGTTTCCCGGGGTCTCCGTGACGCAGTTGGCAGCACGTTGAGCCGGTATCCAAAAGGTTAACGGTTCGAACCCGGTCGGGGCTTCAAGTTTTCTCTTTCCGTGTTAAATTTCAATTAACTAATTTCTTTGTAAATTCATTAATTGTGCTATATGATTACATGTTCTTCTTTGATATGTCTAGTCGTTCAAATAAGACTGTATGATAAATAGTTGTGTGAATGAACTAAGAAAAATTATTGTACTAGCTCACAAATATGGAAAGTAATATCTCTAGAATTGCGGTAAATCGTCGTCCAATATGACTCACTTCCAATATACATTTTATTAAAATTGAAATTAAATGCAATGCATAATTAAATGCAATTCCTTCTGGTTATTCATTACATTTTATTCGCCTACGCCAAACAAATTTATAAATCAAATTCCCTCTTAATACATGAAAATTCCTGACAAAACGTTAATGTACCGTAGAGTAGAAAATTGCAAAAGAGGAATTCGCTTTGGAACAGTTTACAATCGTAAAATAATTAAACATTTTCATGATGCTCACGTGTAAACATGACATAACATAATTTCTACTAAAATATAAGTATACCAAGCCATCAAATGTCTTTAACCTTTAATGAAGTTAATTAAAACTTTAATTTTCCTAAATTCACCATCACACAAAACCAAAAACGCATTGAAATAATTACCTATAAAGTTACACAACATTAAACCACCAAAACCAACAATAACAAGGAAGCGTAGTACACAATTAAATCATAGCCAACGAGATACAAACGGAAGAGATAAAAGTAAGTGAGCTGTAATAAACATTCTGGCGCGCGTGAGCCGTTTGGCGTCCGCTAAGATAATAGGACGATAACGGCTTTTAATAATCATATTCCTGCACGAGCAACCTACCCCACAACCAGTGCAGATATTTTCATTATCTGCAATATGCCTAGAGTACGCGACGTGGTCGGTCGGTTGGTCGGTGCAGGTCTGGGCTTCGACACTTTTCGCTCGGCCGAAAAGCGTGCGCATTGTAGCGGTTTCTGCGCGTCGTTTGGCTCTTAACGGAAATCGCGCGGATGAGAAATGCTCGGGGTCGACGTAATTGCATGGGAAATATGCGCCGCCGTGTGAAATGGCACGCAAGACAATGAGACGGCAGTGAAAAAGAGATCTCGCGAAATGTGCAAGGCAAGGCAATAATGCGAAGCAGTTTCAAAAGTTTCGTATTTTGTATTCTTAGCATTTCTGTTTTGTTTGCTTTAAACTAACTTTTTATGTGGCTATTAGTTATTTGGATTCCTATTCTTCTTAGATCTTTAATAAGTTTTTAATTTGGGGGTCAATTAAGAAGATATTTAATAAGTAATATTTTTGTTATTAGTGAAATAATTATTTGTTTTATAAAGGTTTTATTAATTTCACGAGATGTTTTCACTTTCGACACCATTCTCGGTGATAGTTTATTACACAACGAGTATGGAATGATACTCCTTTCTCACGAGTATTACAAACGTCATACGAGTTAGAAATGAGCATTCCATGCGAGTTGTACACTACAGTTCTACTTAACTTTCACTCTCACATGCCATTTTGTAGTGAAAATATACAAAAACATGACAATAAGCAAGAGACTCAAATATCATCATATTGCTGAATCTTGGATCTTCTGAAGAAAAATCTCTGAATCTGACTTATCAAAAATTATAGGTTAAATTTCAAAACGGAGCAGTGCACTATGAATGCATTGCCGCACTCGTTAGGCAACTTGCCCAATCTTGTGTTCTACGAGTGCGACAATGTACACACATGAGAAACGTAAGCAATTCTTATAAAAAAAAAAACGATACTGAAATGTGTTCATTGTACAACTGGAATTGTAAAACAAGCACAATTGTATTTCACAAAAGTTGGTAAATCATTAAAGCTATCTGGGGCTGTTCATTGATTTATTATACATAAATGTCTACAAATATGAACCAATAAAAATGTCGTATTTGTATTTGCAATAAAGCCTGCTTGGCCATTAAATAATCATACTCGAAATCTCTCTGGAAATTGCCATGACAATTCAAGTGAAATGCAGCAAAATTATAATGGCTTGTATTATATTTACAATGTAATCTAATTATACTCGCTGCTATGGCGAAAATGTGATTTTGTTGTAACTGCATTAGTACTTTTATAATTGCATACGGTATTTTGCACTTACAATTCGTAATTCAATATTATTTTAATAGTAAAATTCAAAATGGATACCGTAATTCTTCTGCAACTAATGTAAAACTACTATAATTGTCATATTGTTGGAACATCTACTTAGAAGCTCTAAATAAATTGAAAAATAATTGTTGTATGAAATGACTTTTGTGGAATTATGTGGAACTTCGGCCTTGATATTCATATCAATTCTCTAAATCTAGCCAAGTGGCGCAGTGGTATGGTCGATGACCACTGTCCATGAGGGCCCGGGTTCGATTCTCGGTGGGGATGCATATTAAAGTGAATTTTTCTTCTTATCAATAGTGTTAGCTTGTAATATGAGTAATTACATTGAAATAGAATTGAATAGAGCTAATGACCATAGCAGTCGATGCTCGGCAAAATCAAACAAAAAAAATCTATTCTGCGTATAGGATATAGTATTCTCAACATTTTCATCTTCCACAAAATAAGGTCTAATTTGACATATTTTAGATTAAATTTAGATTAATGCACTTTTAACCAATGTCTAATGGATTCCAATTCATCCAAAGATGGGGGAGCCAGTAAATTCACCGTGATTTTATCGGCGGTGATATTTCTTAGCGGTGAATCTACAGCGGTGAATTTACCACGGTGATTTTACCGCGGTGAGTTTTCGTTGATCCCAAGGATGGTACAGTGACATCTGCCCTACAAAATTCGGATTCATTAATATATTTGTAACTGGTAACTGTAACTGTAGCTGGTAATTTCATCATTATACCTAGTGTTTTATGGAGAAATTCACACTTGTATTGTTTTGCTTATTCACACTAATTAATTTACAGTAACGTTAAATTTACGATTAATAATAAAGCAGGGAAATTGTTAATTAACCGTTTCATTCAGAATGAGGGAGAGTAAAATAAATATAGACTAGGTAGAATAGCTTTAATAGCCTGCAGGAAATTAATAAATTGACTCTACGCCGTGTTAAATTACGAAACTTGTTCATTAAACCATCGGAAAGTAATTTCATGAACAGTTTTTCTGGACGTTAAGCGTCACGGTTGGTAATAATAAAGTTTTATAGTTTAAACTTTAAACCTTTAACTCTTTTATTTTTATATTTCTTGTCAATGTAATTTTCTATTCAATTTTGTTTTAGACATGGGAGTTAATAATTAATCGATTTATTAATTAATAGTTTCGTCGCGAATATGGATAAAAGCAAATATTGACAATAAAACATGAAAGGGGAAATTAAAATCTATAGACGTAAACAGGCTTTGTCGGTAGTTTTAAACTGCCATATTTTACAATTTTCGATATAAATAAAGTAATTATTATATGTATATGCTTACTGTCTACGGCACTTCCTCCTAATGTTCCTGCCTAATGTTCCGTAAATCAGCAAAACATAGCTAGGCTTTTATCTCGTCGTTTTTTGCCTAATAGTCTGCGCTCATTTTTTCCCTTCCGCAAATTTGCAACAGGTGCAACCCGGTAATTAAATAACCCAGCCAGCCATCCGACGAGGTGGCACTGTGCGCCTTGCACAGTTCGCCGGCGCGGAAAGAGCACACCGCACCGAGAACGTCGTTTGCGCACTGAGAGTTTAATTAAACATCGATTTGCGGAATGTACAAATAATGGCAGGCGGTGCGTAATTACAGCGCGACCGCCACACTGCACGTAAATCACATAACGAAAGCCATCGCACCTCTGACCTCTCTCACAACCAACCCTAAACACATCTCTTTTGAGTAGTTTCAGGCATTATTTAAATGGCCATAAGAAGATAACATCTAGATAAAAACTTCAATCTAAAAATTGATAGTTATAGCAATTTAGATCGCAAATAAATTATTAAACCCCATTTCTATCAGATTTTCACCAGACTTCGAGCTCACCACAACAACTTTTCACACCACCCACACCCAAAATTTCAGTTAAAAGCGCCGAAAATGACTGAGGATATCACGCGTTAAGAGGCGGGAAGATTGAGTGTGAGGGGAGAGACGATGTATCGGGTGGCTAAGTATGAGGAGTGTCTGGTGCGAATGGGAGAGGATCGATTGGTGAAAAAGGTATGGATGTAGAGCGCAAGCGAAGGAGAATACAGAGGAGACGGATGTATGAATCGGTGGGGCTCTCGGAGGAGGCAGTGCGACGGTTATGGGTTGGTGGCGAACTCGTGGTAGAAAGGGTAAGAGAAAGGGGCCAGGAGATAGAGGAGCAGATGAGGCAAGAGCAAATTCGAAGTAGTTCATATAATCCCGGGTATCAAGCGGTGCAGATAATAGGGAGGAGACCGGTTTATATGGACTGCCAAGAAAAAAACGAATAATGGTTAGAGCTAGATGTGGATCGGAAGAGACAGGAAGAAAGGTCTGGATGGGAGAAAGTTACAGAAAGTGTTGATTGTGCAGAGTATGACACGTGGGAGCACCTGGCGTGGGAATGGGTAGGTCTGAGAGGAGATGTGAATGTGGCAACGGGGTGGTTGGGAGAGAGAGAGAGGGGATGAGGTGGCTAGGGTCTCGGTCATCCTGAAGGAGAAGAAAAGAAGAAGGAAGGCCGGGCAGTAAAGAGATGGGGGCATGGGTCACTGACTTTTATATTTTTTATTGTTTTCTAATTGTATTTATTGATAGAATTTATATTTATATTCATATGTAATTTAATTGAAATGGAAAAGAAATGTGAGATGTGCGAAACCATGGGTTAGAAGTACGCCAATAAATGTCTTATCTAGCAATCTACTATTAAACGCCATTGAATGTGGATAACAATCTATTGAAGTCAAAATACATATGATTATCAACTAATAGCAATAATAATGGATATTTCAGTTTGATACCATACCTTTTGATACCTGTGCTAACAGATTTCAGCGCCATTTGTACATGCGATACAAAACATACTTCTTTGGCCCATATCATCGATCCTAGTTAATTCATATAAAATTTGTTGACAGTGTTTAGTGGCAAATGTAATTCTGCATGGATTGGTGTGCAATTTATATGTACTCGTGGGTTGTAAATAGATTAAAAAATATAATCTTTAGCACAAGTGATTTCAACTCGTTTTTCTGGCGCCGAAAGTCCCGACGTTATTAGGCTCAACTTGCATTAGTTGTAATATCGATTTTAAATAAATAAAAGAAAAACTGTCACTTGTGGTTTGTAGTCAATTTCACTCTGAAGTGATTGGCACGTAATTTATAACAGCTGGGTTAAAAGAAATATGAGTGAAAAAGTGGAATCTTTAGACTGAATCATTTTCTGAACTTAGATGTTGACAATATTGGTCACAACTTTAGCAAACTATAATATCGCTCGTAGGTAATTAATCGAAGGAAATCTTACTGAAAATTGTGTCACATTTATTTCTTTGTCGATTGGTATAAGATTTGTGAACATAACGATATAGAATATACAAATAAAAATGCAATGTTTGGGGCAAGTCATTTAAGTCATTTTTTTCTGGCACCAAAAATGTTACTGCTATTATACTCAATTTTCAGCAGTTATAATATCGGTAAATATCGCAAAGATACGTAAAGAAAAAGTGTCGTAGTAGTTTGTAGCAAATTTCAGTTTGAGTCGAATGATTTCCTAAAATTACAGAAAATATAAAAAATAATGGAAATACAAAAATACTGATGAAAATAATAACGAAGAATAAAATATAAAAACAACTTTAAAACTGATCATTTTTTGGAAACAACCAGACACTAAAACAAAAAATTTTAATGGCGAATCAATTATTGCATGAATGATAACTCTACGATTTGTATATTAGAAATTATTTTAAAACCATGTTTGAATTTCACATTGTAGTTCCCCCATTTGTTCTTTATCAGGTACCGATGGACTTGGCTCAATAGATGGCTCTACTCTTCCCCCAAAATATATTTTTATCGTTCTATTTCCAAAAATCGGCAGTACATTTTCCGTATCAAAAACAGAAGCAATAAAACCATTGCGTTTAATTACCGCTGCCGCAATAAATTTGAGTGGAATATCGACCAACGTTGTAAAACAGATTAAAAGATGGTGGCGCTATTAATCAGCGCAGTAAATGTGCTTTGAATATACGCTTGGCTGCAGCCGACAGACAGGACATGGCGTCATCACATCGAATGCATAATCAATAATAAATGGATAAACGTTCGCATAAATAAAGCATATAAATGTTCGGGAATCAGAACTTCTGATTGCGAGTTCGAAGCGAGTTCTACTTCAACGTTGGTTCCATCCGTTGGAAAGAGAAATTAATAGACGGAGAAATTCCACGCGATTAATTGTGCTTTAATGGAAATTCATTTACGTGATGTCTATTTGTGTCGACTGGGAAAAAGGCGCTCGTTATTGATTCGCGATACATGTACAAGTTAAATAACAAATGACCGCGTAGGTCATTGGGTAAAAATAAATCTGATAATGAATTGGATTTAGTAATGAAAATCTTTTCAAGATATATTATCAAGATCTGAATATGACTAAAGTCCATTTTATATTTGTTCACATATCAAAACTTCGGGAACTACATCGAAAATAATTTTTTTGCTGACAAAAAATGGATACAAGAATTCGTATATAATTTTGCATAAAAAATGCAATTAAATGTACTAAACCTTTTGAAATACTGACAGTGACATTCGGAGAAACTGTACTGTGCCAAAAAAAAATGACATTAATGGTTGTTCAGCGCTGTGATGCGCTAACTTCTGGCCGCCATCAATATTTGAATTTGGCGCCCTGTGCCGGGTGGCAACGGCGCAACGCTACTGAGCGTCCCTCTTTGGCCTTGCTAAGTGGTGCGCGCCCTCTGCTCGACTTTGTTCTCCTCTGATCGCGGCGCGATAAGGTGGTCTGTATTTAAGCCGGTGCGCAAATAAACGTTGTTTTTACCAGTTAACCCCTTGTCGTTGTGAGCCTGTCGGAGAATCAATGTACCCCTGCTATAAATTTAGAGCTCGTGGATAGAATTGCGACTGCATATAGAAATCATTATAAAAGTCACAATACGCGCGAATCATGGTATACACTTTTCAAAGGTAACCAAAACAGATGAAATCGTTCAAACGATAGGAAAATTGTCGTTTAATGCCGTCGAAATGTGAGAAGCTGCCGAAGTTTTCGGACGTTTTCGATATGAAACAAGTGCCTGCCAAAATACTACTTAATTTTGTTTAAAAGAATTTTCGCTTGAGTAATGTTTTCTTTGGTTTAGCAACAACATTATGCCTCAGTCACCGGTCGAAGTTGGCCCTGTTTTCTAGGGCCCAAAACTAAGACCAATGAAAGAACAAATATTTGCAAAAACAAGGGGCGTGCACGTTTGTCCAACACCGATGTAATTGAAAAGTACTACACGTATATAAATGCCCCTTGCACGAGATAAAGACTGCATTATCAGAAAAGTGCTATACCGAAAAGTGTCCATTACAAGTGATTCGAGAATTGGAAAATGCATATAAGTTAATTGTATCTCTCGAGGAGTACTTCGAAAAGAGAAACATAAATTTTGATGAATAAATGTATAGTTTTTCCTAGAAATACAGTCACCTTTCTATTTGAACAAACCTCGTATTAATAAGTTTTAAAAACGCAACATTATTCCTTAAACTCTATAACTGCATAAAAATGAAGTAGAAAACTGTTTAAAATGTGCATTTCATGTTTTTTAAACATTAATAACGCGCATTGTGTTCAGATTTGCATTCAGGCATCCTTGAATTAAAAATACGACCGCAAGGAAATACTCTGCAACATACGCCGTTCATGCGACCGCATTGCGAAGCCGGAAGAGAGCGGAAGTCGACCGAGAGTTGGAAACAAGTCGGGAACATATGCGCACAGAATATATCCGCTTGAATATATAGCACCCACCAACTACAGCTTGCTCTACTCCCATACACGTACATATATTATATGATGGCGAAAGAGCACGCCCGGCCCGAAGTGATTATCATTCCTGTGCGACATTGGGCGTTCGCACGCCGAAAAGCGATAAATCCGGCGACAATTACGGCCCGATGGAGGTGTGTAATGCCGGTAACACGTTTCGTCCCGCGCACTGGTTTTCGGGGACGGGCAGACATGCCTTCCAACTCGAACTTTTCTCGATCAGTGTGGGCGGGTGCTGGACTGGGTGCGCGTAAGTTAACAGTGTGCACATTGGCACGGCGCCGTTAGCGGGGGTGTAATTTCCTTACAGATATTTTTGTTGGACATTTCTTACTGATGTCAACCAGGACGATTTTTGCGGTAATGTTTTTTAGGGGAGAGAAAATGGGATATTTTTTAATTACAATTATTGTTTGTTTTAAGCTTTTTTTTTGTTTACACTGATTGTGAGGGGAGAAAGTATTTGATGTTAAAATGAATTTATTGTTTATTTTGAAGGCAATAAAGTAAACTTTAGTTAAAAAAGGATTTACGAAAGCATGGCAGTTTTTAATGATTTTTACTTGTTTTAAACGTAACTCCAGTAACTTCCTGTCCTTTTCATCTGCCCTATTCTGTCCTTCCCCCCTATCCTGACTTTTTCCCTATATGTTTGAGTCCCACCAAAATTAAGTCGTTTTTGGTTCTGAATGACAACAGTCTCTGCTATCAGTTCTTCTTTCTAAAAGATATTCCTGGGTTTCATTAAGTCACATTTCCTTCAAAGCAATTCCATCAGAATCTTGTTCATTCAGGTCCATGCTTTGAATACTACCCATCAAGCTTTCCCTATTAGGGTCAGAAACTAACAGCAAGTTCCCTAGCTCACCCTAAGAATTCCGCCAGGTCCTGTCTTAATCAAACAAGTCAACTTGTACGTGCATCTGGGAAATTGGCCCCCATCCTCTGCGGAAAGAGTAAAAATGGATGTCTACTCTTCCGTCCCTCAACCCCTTTAAACTTAATCGTAAAAATATCCTCGAAACGTCATCTATCCATCCATAGTAAACAAAAAAATAAAAACAGAATAATACCAACTATTTCATATAGCCCAACACATAACAATTCAAACAAAACTAGTAAATATTCACAATTGCACCAGTTATTTGTTAACACCGTTCGGTATTCTATTCTCTGTTTTAACATTTGTATTTCACATAACTTTTTTAATGTTTTCAAAACGATCCTATAAAAAAAACTATAAAATACCCATTTTACTGTATAAAACAGCAGAGCAGACGTAATTTAACGTCTGCTCTTTAAATAATATTTATCATTCCACGTAAAATATTGTTCAAACCAGAAAAATACACTCCACAAGAAGAATTCTTTTCCCCCGCAAGTCATTTGTAACTTCATCAAGTCAATTTTTCACTCGTCTGCTATCCAGCCGCGCATCTGACGCGTGTGCGACTTCATAAATTTCAAATCCCTCTTTTGCGTTTCATTCCCATGCTCATTTGCCACTATTTTTATACTACCCAAGTTTTCTGTTATATGCTCTTCGTTCTCTCTCTGTACGCTATTCACAAACAAGAATCTCTCTTCTAAATCCACATAATACGCAGTATTTACTTCAATTTTATTAAAAACGGTGTCAAACATACGCGCCCAACATATCCCATATAATCCACTCGTTTTTCAACGGCGTACATATTATGTCGTTAATCGACAAACGGCTGCTGTTTACGCCATGCAAAACTATGTTTTGTTGCCCGGCGACCAAGTTTGTTATAATTAGTTTGTGGCGCGCACCTTCGACGTGCATCGCGCCTCATTAATTTCGATTTAAGCGGCGGAGATTAGCGGTGATGAATTTGCCGGGGAACAACAGTGCTACATACAGCGTTAATCTGCGTAAATTCGGTCGGGGATAGGTTCTCATAGATGGGGCATCGTTGGCATTTATAAATACTCATATTTATTTCGTTGAGTTTCTGCGTTTTAATCTAGGGCTACTAACTAAATTGTTTAAATGTTTCATAACTATTTGCAACTCTCAGGGATTATATGAATATTGCGTAGTCGTTTTATTAAATTTTATTTGGAACATTAGTTTTGTGTCAGTCATTTTTCTTCAAGCATTATTTTGTGGTTCAGATTCCTCTGAAGCTCTTTTCTTTCCTCTTTCAGCTATTGAGGAACTTTTTGAGGGATATTTTCACCATTGTTTGTCATGGAGATTGATTTATTGAGTTCACGGTTTGAAAACTCGGTACACGGTTCGAAACTCACTGTTCATTCCAGGTACCCTGGATGTTAAGGAAACCGATAACATCTTCTTTAAATATTCTTGTTTAAATTCTCAAATTAAATATCTAAAATGGTGTTATTCCCTTTTTGTGTTATTTATTTTATTTATGATAATATTTCTAAACGAAATAAAATTAAATTCTCATGAAAAAAAAATTCTGTAACAATTCACCAAAATTTCCTGCTTCATATAATATACGCAAGGTATTGATTCAACGATTCCATCCAAAACCCATTTTGTACAAACGTGCAAACATTGCGCGTTTTGTGCGAGGTGAATACGCGAAAATACAAAGCACTCGGCAGTGTGATGACGACCCGGTGCGCATGTTGCACAAGTACGATGAAAAATTAAAGCATCGCATCGCAAACATACGATGAGAATGGAAAATACGTGTGCGCAACCGGCACGGCACGCAAGACGCCTGCAGGCTTTCTGCGTACATGGTATGCGGGTGGGTCATTAGACTAAATTAATAAATGGATGCGAAAGTTGGAATTAGAATGGTACGTCGCGCGTCGGTCGACTTTTCGTGTTTATCCTGTTTTGCCGGCTGCTAACCCACTTCTTTTTGCCCGTTTTAACTTCGCAACAAATTACTACGAACGAACGAGAAAAACGCCCGCTGAACAAATGCAGCGAGATTATATTCGGTAATTTCCCTTTTTCCGTGTCTAACCTCTGAAAACCAATGTAAACAAATGTTTAATCGTTAAGGGTAAAAACAAACAAGTGCAAATCGAGTTTGTTTCGATTTCTTTAAATATTTATCAATATTATTGCAAGTCGCTAATATGAATCCCAGGCTGGGTAAATAATTTTCTTTACTTCAACGGTTTTAATTCACCTTTCCATCCTTCGGATCTGTCCTTAGTCAGTTATCCAACTTATTTCTTAAATTTACAAGGGGCGTGCACGAAATGTCCGCCTTTGATTTGAATGAAAATTGCTGTAGTTGTAGTTATATATTGACATAATATTTTTAATGCCGTTTTAAGCGGATTTCCCCAAAAGAATCACAGTTTGGTCACAAATTATTTAAGCTATACACAACAAACCACAGTGTATCGGCGTGGTTGTCTGCGCTTCCACGAATTTACATTAGTGTTGCATGTAAGATTCTTGTTTTTTATATAGTTGATGGAGTCTTCTATCACTTGTTGGTAGAACATGATGAATAATATATGAATAAACAAACACTTTTTTTGATGTTCTACAAATACAATTTATATTATACATATATTATATGTATATTATTTCAGGACCCTTTTGCTTCAGTACCTGATAATGGCGAAAGCAGAAATGCACATTGTACGATAATAAATGGTAATTGTAGAACATCAAAAAAAAAGTTTTTGTTTATTCATATATCTTTTTTTGTTGCAAATTTTGAATGAACGCGCTTTTTTTTTAAATCTCTGCAGCAAAACACGTTTCATTCACCTTATAAAATTATGTCTTTCTTCTGTTAAACATTTGGTTTCTTTATGAAAGTCTCAAAAACCAAAAAATACCATTAACAGATATAAGAACTTCACGTACAAAATTTTTCATTCAAATGCAAGGCGGACAATTCGTTCACGCCCCTTGTAAATTTATAATAAAATTAGCAATTTTTGGGATAAAATCGCATTAATACATACTAGATTACCCAGATTATCAAAGAAATGAAGAAATCATTACTCCTTAATTTCTCTAAAAATAAAAATATTAATATTATATTCACGAATTCATAAATTAATGAGATTTTTCAATCTAGGTCAATTAATACCTGTTCAATGATGAATAAATTGAAAATTTTGAATCGTCAACGGCCGTCATTGACTCGGAAAATTCGATTATACCAAAATTAAAATTAGATTGATGAGCAAAAGGAACAATGGGGATGAATATATTAAACACTGAGAAGTCTACGTTTATTGATGCAAATTTAATGATGAAAAAACACCTTCGCCAACAAAGTTAAGCACAAACATTGTACAAATGCGAGCGACCTGAGTTTTAACACAACAACAAAAAATGAGAATGAGGCGCCTTAACGAAATTCATTCAGTCAAAGTCAGGGGCGGGCGCGCACAAAATTGAATTATGCAAAGCAGCAAAAGCCCAACAGCATGAAAACAACGTGAAACAAAAGGACAGCAACACATCGAGATGGTCGTTACGAATTCGAAACACAGTTAAACAAGAGAGAGAGAAAGAAGAGACAAGCATGCGAATTTTTACAATTGTCACTGTTGGCTGGCGGGCAATTTTACGCCAGCTGTCGACCACGCACGCACATTGCCGCCGCCGCGCCGTGTATGCGCTTTTTTGTGGGTAGATTGCAGAGTGGCACGCTCCTGCAGGAAGACGAGACGCGTTTCGTAAGTTATTAGAAAGATACGTCGAAGCGTTTGTAGTCTGAGAAGATAACTATGTGACGGCGATTTTTGTGGGGGCGGCACAACACAAGCACGGAAGTGGATGTTGGCGGTAGAGGCGCCGACGTCGTCGACGACAACGGTGGTGGCTGCAGGCGGCGGTGTCGTCTCAGAAAAGGAAGTACGCGACTGACTATGTGTCCGCTGTGTACGCCGCCCGATATCGGCGTTTGTACGAGATGCGCGCGCATGCCTGGCGCCTACGCCACCGACGTCAAACCAGGCCCTCCACCAAACCAACCCTTACATATACATCCGAAAAGCAGGACACATACATATGGTTGGTTAAAGGGGTGGTGGACGTTTGAACTTGAAGGTTTGCAGGTTCTGCAATGTTTCCCGACTCTCTCTCTCTCCCTTTCTTGAAACGTACCCTTAAAAGACGAACCCGCACCCCTTATACTGTTTCGCAAATTGTCAGCTGCACGGCCGAATGTATACGTAATCGTCTTCACAATGTCGGGAATGCATCCCTCGAGAGGCAGGCAAGTGCCCACAATCGTACTTTGAATGTCACAGAATGTTTCGTTTACCATCGCAAAGGAACCGTTAGCAAGTAAGTGGAACCCCTAGGAAAAAAGGGCCGTCCCAAGAAAGTAAGTTCCATCCTTAGAAAGTAAGTTCCACCATTTAGAAAGCAAGCGCCACCCCCAGAAGATAAATGCAGCCCTTAGAAAGTAAGGGCAACCCTAGAAAGTAAAACCTAATTTTCCCGCACAAAAACTGCCAATACGCTTCCTAATTGACAGTGATTTTCAAGGTGGCACAAGGTGGCCGCACTGCAAACTTCAAGGTGGAATCAATGTTACATCAGCATTGTTCAAGGTCGGTCGTGTCCTGCATACGCTTCTGTCGCACTTTCGCCCTTTCCCTTCCACTCTCTTTCCTTTCATATCTTCAGGCCTTCCTCTCTACTCTCATTCTCTCCCTCTCCGTTTCTGTATGTGGCTCAATTGGTCCTTTACTGGTACTACTTGGCGGTGGCTGTTTTTAAGCGGGCATTGCAAGAATCGATACTCCCCCGCCGCCGGCCACCGCCTCGTGGCCCGTTGTTATTACGTCTTTGGCTCGATGGATGGAAGGTTGTGGGGCAAGTCGCGACGCGCAACGCGGTATTAAATGCCCATCCGTTTAATATATAATATCGCATAGACTGCGAAACGTGGCTTGCAACAATGACAACCACCGAGAGAGCCGGTGGCGGTGGCAAAGGAAAACAAAAGCGCATTGAGCACTACGCGTTCGACTTTATTTATAGATGGGCTTCGCCGACGACACTTGTCTTTCCAGCGACAGCTCAAACTGGAGCAAAAAACTACGTGTCTGACGGGGATAATAATCGACATACTATTTACCTAGATATAGATGTTGGAGTAATATATTTATAGCTTTTTCGAGAATTGTATTCTTGCTTATAAAATAAGTTACGATGAATTCTGTCCAAAAATTTGCCTTTCTCAGTTTTTTTTCTGGTGAGTATTGTCCGGTATATTTGTTAAGTTGCTATTTATGATATCACTTTGTTGAAATAAAGCGTTGTAGTAATGTTCTGCCTTGTGAACTATGACTTTGAGGGATGTTTAACTTACATCCGTTGAACACTAGAAATTTAGCTTAAAAAGATCCGAAAAGATTAAAAAGTCAACTCTTATTATGTCAAACCTAATCAAATATATTCTATAAAGCGTTAAAAATCAAAAATTCTGCAAATTACTCTTATATAGAGATTTACGAGGGCTTCAGATAACAAACAGGTTCCTATTTCAGTTTGATGAAACTTCAGGGAAATCCGAAGGAAGGAATTTTCAATTGAGCACAAACATGCTTTCGTGGAAAACAAGCTCTAGGTATAAGTTTTGTAATTTTCTAAACTATTTGAAACAATCTTCTTGCAACAAAAAGAAATAAAAAAATTAAAAACTTAGAGACCTTTGTAGGCAAGTCTTAAATATATTATCTCTTTATTTTGGGTTCAAATTATTTAAAATAACAGAGAATGGTTGTAGAATTTGTCTAGATTAATCGGTGATCCAATTATTCGAATAATAATAGTTGTGGAGTTGAGTACTCGTTAGATCACTGCAGTTAAGCACCGTCGGACGTAGCTACGCGCTGGATGGGTGACCACTTGGTCTCCACACTCAACAAGCGGCTACGGCTCCGTCCGCGAACTCCTGACTTCGCGAAGTCAAGAGTTCGCGGTAAAAACGCGGAAAAAAGTTGGGCGATTCGCTTGCAACGGTCCCCATATGCACAAGAGTTCAGAGCAGTACCATCAGTAGCGAGACCAGATCAGGCCGGGAGAAAGTTACTAATCCCTTACACCATTATGTGGAAGAAAAAATTGTTGACTAAATAAATGTATATTTTAGAGTAAAATGTGATAAAAATAAATTCATTACCTATATTATTTGTATTCATATAATGAGGTTAAACGATTATAAAATTACCCTATAAATATAAAGATTGAAGAATTTTATGTTTGGAAATATTTATTATTAAAGATCGGTAAACATATTACACAACTTTTGAATTCTTTCAGTAATACAAAAAAAAACTTGATTAAATTTCACTTCAACTTCCAGTAACAAATTATCTGATAAACGCACTTTTCCTTTTCGTTGCGAGCTCAAACATTTACTCAATAATCCAATTTGCATCACAAACCACCATCAGCTTTGCGACAAAAGCGGCCAAAAAAAAGGGGTTCTCAAAACCTGCACAAACCTCTACACCTCTATAGATATCCGTATGCAAAGTCCAATTTGTGTGTCAATCGGATTAAACCGCCAGGATCGACACCGTTGCTCAAGGACAGGCACATGCTGGAAATGGCCGGGTTTCCGAGGACGTGGACTCGTTTTACATACACTTTATAAACCAGCGCCGCACCGGCACGGCACACTCACCGCAGAAACTGAGATGGAACCTAATTCGGGATACAACACATACACAAACACCGATACACATATTCCACGGACACACTTTGAGCAATTCCGTCGTTCCTTTCGCTGATCACCGCCGCCGCTGCTGATGCCGCATCGGTGGCGGCAACCAACGATGGAGCCCGGTTTGAGGATTAGCGCCACCCAATCAAAATGCATGGAATCGTTGATTAACAAACAGAGGACGACTAACGATACCCCGCACAGTGCACGTACTCACTCGCTAAGCGACACGACCAACGCATGTATTCGAGTAGACTCCTGTCGCTACAGCGGCATACAACACGTCAATTTGCAATCGTTAATTGGATTCATAACTTCGTTAGCAACAGCTTTTCATAAGATTTACATGTTTTGTCGCTGTGCGCGAGTTCATTGGGAAGATTTATTCACTTCCATGCATGATATCCATGCGTAATTCAACGGTAAATGTTCGTATAACATGGAATTTATGTAATTCTATGAGTGATTGTAAAAGATGTGTACGTACCACTTATTGTTGTGAATGTCAGACAAGCGTTGGTCTCCTCTTAGTCTTCAGCCATCAATATTTACAATTACATAAGTACATCTGTAACAAGAATAAATTATTAGTTATAAAAAATGGGCAAACGTTTTGAAGTTATAACTTCTTTACGGTGGGCATACAGTTTTTCAGAGTAACGGTCACGGTGCCAGTCTGTCTTACTCATAAAGGAGCGATAAATAAATATATAAGAAACGAAAAAAAAAAAAAACATTGTTCGGCCCATGACCTTACTCATAAGATAAGTGTTTTTTAACTACTGGTGTTATACTCGGTTATTTTTTTCTATCTTCTTTTTTGAGAATTACGTCGCACATTGGCCAATTTCGCTTATATTTTCGATAATATTGAACGTCCAACCCTCCCCAACAAACATTTAAGTGTGTATAATCTGAAATTCATAAATTCTGTAAGAATTTGGAGCGTATAGTCAAAATACTCCCTGAAAAATTGACCAGAAAAATTTCAGGGGAACATGTAAATTCCAGAAGAGATAAAGAAAATATAGCTTCGTATAAAGAGGTCCCCCTCCCCCCCAGCAAACTATTAGGTGTGTAGTACCACTTGAAAGATGATATTTTGGTGAGTGCTTTGAGAGTAAAATCAAATTCTTCGATTAACATATCTAAATTACACTACTATAGTATATTAAGAGGATCGGGTACGACCGGTATCACGTAGCGGCAAAATGCGGAACTAAAACGTGAAATTCAAACTTTGTTCTAAAATATTTTCTAATCCATCCTTGTACGGCTCGATTCCTCATTAAATGTAGTTTGTTTTGATATGCACATTTACGCCTAAATGTTGGGTAATTATTGAGATATTTATCGTTTTAGGTTTTTCATTTCTTTTTTCATATTTCCCACATTGCTCGGATATCATGCACCAATCGATTCGGTGTGAAAATATCTTCAAACTCCTGGGACAGTTTTTCAATTGATTACTTAGAACCGATATTATGACTCATGAAAGTTGTCAGTGAAATCATCGACGATATTAGACTCAACTTTCATGAGTTATAATATCGGTTCTAAGTTATAATCGAATGAAAAACTGTCCCCGGAGTTTGAAGATATTTTCAAGCCGAATCGATTGGTGATTGCTGATGGTGATCGGGAAATATGAAAAAAAAAATGAAAAACCTGAAACGATAAATATCTCAATAATTAGCCAACATTTAAACGTAAAAAAATGCGGAACTAAAACGTGAAATTCAAACTTTGTTCTAAAATATTTTCTAATCCATCCTTGTACGGCTCGATTCCTCATTAAATGTAGTTTGTTTTGATATGCACATTTACGCCTAAATGTTGGGTAATTATTGAGATATTTATCGTTTTAGGTTTTTCATTTCTTTTTTCATATTTCCCACATTGCTCGGATATCATGCACCCATCGATTCGGTGTGAAAATATCTTCAAACTCCTAGGACAGTTTTTCATTTGATTACTTAGAACCACGGATATTATGACTCATGAAATTTGTCAGTGAAATCATCGACGATATTAGACTCAACTTTCATGAGTTATAATATCGGTTCTAAGTAATCAAATGAAAAACTGTCCCCGGAGTTTGAAGATATTTTCAAGCCGAATCGATTGGTGATTGCTGATGGTGATCGGGAAATATGAAAAAAAATGAAAAAAAACCTGAAACGATAAATATCTCAATAATTACCCAACATTTAGGCGTAAATGTGGATATCAAAACAAACTATATTTAATGAGGAATCAATCCGTAGAAGGATGGGCATTCTGTAACATGCAGTTTAGCAAATATTTTAGAACAAAGTTTGAATTTCACGTTTTAGTTCCGCATTTTGCCGCTACGTGGTACCGGTCGGATCCGGTCTTCTTAACCATGGATAAACTACAGAAAACTGTAAAGAAACGTTTAGAATACGAATTATACACATCTGGTATAATTAATTTCTTGGTTTATTCTATGCGTTTCCGAAATTCCGTTGAAATTCGTAGGATCGAGTCCGTGTCATTCCCTTGTTAGGTACGATTTTTGATAGTAATCATTTCATTGCTACCTATTTCGCTTCTGCCAGAGTTCATATTTTTAATGTTTTTTTTTTCCCTATATTATCCAACTTGGTTCTACGCACATGTGTATAATATCAAATCAACACTCGCTTTAACGAATTAATAACTTCTAAACATAAACAAATTACGTAACATTAATTGCTGCGTCTCAGAAACCTGTCTGCAACCTTCGAAAGAGAAATGATGACACAACGCTCATCGCAACATCGCATACACCGCAAATTGCATTCCACATCAGTACTAATATATAATCCTCAAGTGGATGCAAAAAGAAGTTTCGCACTTCGACAGTTTACCAGTTTGCGCGGTTATGGTATTGCTGCGGTCGCCGCGATTGCAGCACACCGACGAAAAGTTACAGCAAATAGGACAGCGGCAGAGACGCGGACGAACGACAACTTTGCAACAAGCGCGGCGCCAACATTGTGCAGCTTCGCAGCTTTTCCTGCCAAGTGTTTTGTCTAAACACCGAACGCCCTCGGACAATGCGCGCAGCAAACTGTGAAGCCATTCATTGTTGTCGCGCGGTTAGTGATGAGCAACACACACACACACACACACACTTTTTTTCCGATCTCAAACTCTCACCAACACCAACAACAATCGGCGGTTACGCGTTTGCGATTGGAAAAGTGACGCTAACAAGTTGCGACGAATCGGAAAGTTTGGCGCTGGTCTATTGTCGAGTGTTTTTGCGAGCTGTATTTCGGTTGATGGTTCACGTGGAAATTAACGAATAAAAACCAGCAACAGAAAAAACTGTTCGGGGTGATGAAATTCGCTCTCGGTGCAGTTGAAAATTGATGGATTAAAAATGCAACGAGATGCGAACGGTGCAATGGAATGAGAAAAAAAAACACGTTTGGACAAATGTGTGGAATAAAACATTTTTCCATTTGTTTTATGGCGCTAATTGTGATAAAAATAGAATGGTTTCAAATAAAACGTTGATTGTTACAGCTAAGCTAAGTTATCTTGATAATTGATAACATTGTGTTGTGAATTGGGAGAGGAATATATAAAAAGGAAATATTTGCCGGAAAAATATTCTTTTATTTCGGTTTTTTTTCGAATTTTTATTCTTTTTGTATAAATTTACTAAACCAAAAATAAAATAAATGAATTTAAAAAAAAAATGTCTGTTGGCATTAAATAAAATATCTTTAATATAATAAAGTGAACGGCTGCAAACATCGGCTGTCGACTTACAATCTCAGTTTTAACCATGGAATGAACATTCATTCCCCAACCCTAATTTCATATAGTGCATGACGAACATTTCTCTAAACAGATCTGGAGCAAAATGGACAGAAACAGGAAAATAACATAGAGAAAGAATAAAGTAGTTCTAGAAGAGGAGAAAGAGGAGAGAAACATAATCATAGGAAACTATTTCACGTGGTCCATAGTCGGCCAAAATCGAAAAAAGTGAAAATTTCAAATATCTCGAGAAATAAACTCTGTATGAAAAATTGTAGATGATCAAAATATCATCATTCTTACAGGCCCTTCCACAGTGAGTGGGGTGAGGGTAAATATGAAAGCTGAGTATGCCTAAGACTATGCAACTTCATATATAATAGCTTAGGAGCTTAATTAGCATACTCCGCATTTCAGTACAATAACTTTATAGTTTTCATTAATATTTTTGTTTAAAATCAAATTTATCCAAATGTCCTGTTATTTTGCCGTGCAATTGGTATTTAATTTTTCAGTCAGTTTTCGTGTTACAGAGGAATTTTGAAAGTAAAATTTCTAAAGGCTCCTTGTATTACATTCAATGACTTGAAAAGGAAAACAATTATTATGTTACCATCATAACCATTGCCGTATCTGAAGGAATGCATTTATTTTAATAATTTGCATATGTCATACTTTGATAAATATTTCCATTGTTCTTTACTTAACTACCTGATAGTTGATAACAATGTTCAGTAAACTGAATGGCAATGATTTTTTGCCAACAAAAATAAAAATCAATTTAAAAATAAACAAAGTAAACTTGTTTAATATAAGATATACGTAATTGTTTGCACATTTCAGGGTATATTTCATATCAGAAAAAACTAGATAGGTGAAATAACTCTATAAATGTTCTGTCAGTGACAGAATATTATTATTGAATAAATGCAAAAAAACCCGTACAACATTCGCAACATACAACTCGATCAGTTTTCAAGCATGTTTTCCAACCGGCCCCAGTAATTTCATCCGTTGATATCAATTCTTATTAATATAATTAATTGTTTATTCCTGAGATTTGTTTATATTATATTTTTGATGACCATATTATCAATGTCCATTCTCTCCTATCGCCGGCGCTGCAGGCACCAATTTCTTCCAATTCTATATACAACATTTGAAAAAACGAGTAAAAATGATCAGACACTATCCCGTTTCATGATAAAGATGTAGAAACCAAATAATTTATCAAATATAGCACGTAATTATAAAGAAAAAGTTAATTTTACTACTAGATTCCTGCAAATATTTCAATTATCCATAAATTGCTCACTGCAAGAGTGAAACCATACACACAATTCTACGAATGCCCCTGAATCACTTAAATTCCCCGTAAAACCAGAAAATACATCGTATATTACGCCTGAAACGCTTTACTAAATTTAAACCGCGTCGAAAAAGCATTGCGTTGCGCACTAAAATATTTACATTTATTCCACGTACGTACCCGCACATCGCACATTATGTCAAACACCCTCCAGCCTGCGTAATTGTACACTGTTTAACCACCAAGTTTACAATCCACAACATCCTCCACATGTCCTTCAGCGAGACGTGCTTAAACCTGCGTGCCTGAAATACACCCAGCCTCAAGTCTGCTTTGCTTTGCTATCTAGTCTACCTAGGGGTGGATTGCATTCCTGCGTTAACTGCAGCCACATCAAGAACACAAAAAAGCGTAGGCTGCAAGAGCAGCAGCAGCATCAGAGAGAACCTTGCGTAGGGAGCGACGACGAAGGCGTAAGTGGCATCGATGAAAGCGACCATGTCTTTTAATGCGCGCAATCAGAGAGCGTTCATAAAGTGTGGAATGTGGAAGGCACGGCGCAATATGAAGGTATATCGCGCAAAAGTCCACGAGGGAAGGAAGCGGCGAATGTGACGATGGGCAGAGATAGGTGGATAACGGCCGCGGATGAACAAAGCCGTCTGTCTGGCTGCAACGACGAAAGATGCCGATGAGAGATGAAAAAGAATTCGATATTAATCTGCTTGATAGCTGAATTCTTTATGCGTGCACAATATGTACGCATTTTTTTCTTTGTGAAATTTATTACAAATTTCATCAAGGTCTTAGGTATTTGTCTTTAGAAAAGAAACATCGTTTTAATATATAAATTGTAATTTTATGAAAAATATTTTTGGTATTATAAATTAAGGAATTTACATTTTTGTTTTTAATCATTTTGTTATCATGTTTCTTCCAACTGTTTTAAACAGAACATATTATGCTCCATTTCACGGTAAATGAATATTTACCTCTGAACAATACAATGGTCGGAGAATGAAGGAAAGAGGCAACAGGTGATTGATAGTGCGATTATCCGCGAATGCTAACGGTATAATGAAAAAAGATATCGTGTACCGGCGGAACGGGGTCAAAAATGATATCACCGGAAAGACGGAGATCTCAGGAGTAGATTGATACCAAATTTATTGCGTATTCTCTAAACATAGACCTTTGAAGAGTATATTCATTTATTTTTCCAAGAATTAATATATTATTCATCAATATATTGAAAAAGAAGATAGCGTGCACCGACATGACAGGTTTTTTTTCTTGATTTAATTCTGGGCGGTCAACGCTACTAGCATTGCGACCAACTTTGATCTATTGTGCATGGACCAATACTGTGGGCCAATAGAGGAGATAACCTTTAAAAAGGCTAGAATCTCTTTGACAGTCTGTAACAGCCTTCCCTGGTCGCTGCCTAGCAAAGAAAGTCTTTCAGGTGCTAGGGATGCACAAGGGCACGTGACAGGCACGATACCGACCGGCAATGGATTCGTTCCAATTTGGCCCGTGAATTCCAATGCCATGGTTCTCCCCCTTTACCGATGCGTCCGCGTACCAGATCACATTATTCTAACAGGACTGGGTTAAAAACGATATAATCAGGAAGGTGTCCTCAGAAGCATATGACACCAAATTCATTACATACTTTCTGGAAATGTCCTTTCGAGGACCACATTCAATGTTTTCGAAGAATTACTACTCGTATCTGTCTATTTAAATCCAAGTAAAGATTTTGTTTTTAATAACAGTGCTAATACAACAATTTTTCTAAATCATACAAGTTTTTATAAATGATTATATAAGAGTTATACACATCTCTATTAAATTACCTTGCATATATACAAATAATTTTCAAAACAATTTAATAAGAATCCCCAGAAATCTCGACTTAATCTCAGGAAATACAAATTTAAATATATGCAAAATGTTGCGGGAGAAACAGCCAAAAATGAAAATAAATGAGCGGGAATTAACTTGGTAGCGTGCGCCGAAAGTAAGTATAATTTAAATGATCCTAATTAAGCCATTTCATTGCTTTCAATGAAGCGCCAAATTAATTGCTGAGCCTCGCGTCAAGGTCATTACGATAATGTCTTAATTAGCGCGTCATATGCTGTATGCGTCCAACAACACACCACCCAATTATACTTCAATAATTTTCGCATCTATTTGTCAAAATGCTTTCGGCAGGCTTTCAGGCAGCGTTTAATTACGAGCTGGGAATTTGCAGCTTTTGAAATTAAACTGAAATAAAACTGCGAAAAGAAAGAACGGCAAAACCAAGGCAAACAGCAGAGGCATTAATAACAGCATATAACAATCCATTTCCGGGCATTTCCACTGAGTGCTTGCTGCAAACAAGCTACGAAAACGCGCACATTTTCCATTCAATACGTGCGCATTTCCTACGTCGCGCCGCGTCAGCAGGATATATTTTTTTTTCATTTCGAAACCGCCGGCGCCAACGCATGCAGCGCCATCGCCACAGTTTGCATTGTTTATTTTCGCAGCCGCCCCCGCACCACACTGCATCTCGTCTTAATATAGGATACCACATTAAATTCCGTGTAAAACGGCAGCATTTGCATCCAGATGAAGGAAGAGAATGCGAGACTAGTAGCATAGAGCACAGCGCAGCATTCCATGCACGGCGCGCAGTTTTAATGAGATATCCAAATATCTCGTACGTGCGTTCTGCGTTTTGCGTTCGCGCATATATTGGAGGAAATATCACTCTGGAATTCTCTACCTAGCCGCCTTCCAGCCAGGGAGGTGGAGGACACAAAAGAGAATCGTCAAGAAAAATGGAAATTGGAACAAAGGACGACGCCGATGCGACCGCCACAGACGCACGATGGGAAATACACGCCAAGGAAGAAGAAAACGAAAAAACCTCGGCGAAACCTCACGCTGAGAAAATGGATATTAGAAGCGTTCGGGCAGCGAGTAACAAATAGGGTGATGTTGTGATGGATGCACAACACACGCCCCAAGGATAACCACCACGTTTCTCTATCACTGATTAAAGTTTCATGCGGGTGGCAACGAGTGGGAAGTGGGGCAACGAACTTGGAAAACCGTCTAACTCTGTGCCATATTGACGGAGAAACAAACAACTTGAAACATACATTTTAATTTCAAACGGAAAAGTAAATTAGAGTGTACGTTATCTAAAAATAAGGGAAAATATACATTTATGTGAAGTACATGTGCAATTTTAATAACTTCATGAATAAAATATATTTCTGCTTCAACGTACTCGGATGTTCCTCTGGGTATTGATTCCTCTGAAGCAAGGAACCACTAAGCATGGAAGCACCATGGAACCACTAATCACGGAAGCACCATGGAACCACTAATCGCGTATTAAGATATCCATCTATGGGTGAATACTTGTACTCTTGAACTGTTTTGTCCCTTTATATACTGGCTATATCAAAGCGAGTCCAAGTCTTACCTCCTCTCGTATCCCATTCATACTTTCTATCTCAGGCCCATTTCTACTCCAAATCCCATGCCAACTTCCAGTTGCATTTCTACTCCCAATCCAACCCGTACTTCCAATCCAACTTCCGCTCCCATTTCTATTCCCAATCATTCCCGTTGCCAATCTCACTTTTACTCTGAATATCACCCTTACGTCCAAGCCCACCTTTACTAACCCCTTTTTTCAATCCCATGCCAACTTCCAGTTCCATTCCTACTCCCATATCCAGCTTTTTTGTTAGTCACACTCCTACTCCGGTTTCTATTCCCAGTCCCGTTCCTTCACTCTATCTCACTCCTACCGCACGCCCAATCTCATTCCCACTCCTAATCTTATTCCTGTTCCGAGTCCCATACCAACTTCCAGGTCCATACCTACTCCCATTTCTGAGTCTAGTCCAATTTTCCCCAACTACACTCCAACTCTGAATCCATCTTCTATTCCCAGTGCCACCCCAACTCCACTCTCCCCAATCCAAATGATATTCACATCTACTCTCGATTCAAAGCATATCCTTGGACTATTGACCATATTTGTCCTATTTAATCATATGTTAACGTTGACCCATGCTGTCCTACAATATATCAAATCTCAGACCATCAGTTTAGGTTACACTCCAATATACACAAAAGGACTTATTCATTTCTATATCTAGATTTCATACAACATTTTGAAATATTATCGTCAACGCCCTCTAATCTAAACTAAACTTCAAACAAAGAACGATTTATCACCGTCGAATAATCTTCTATTATTCTTGGGACGATATCCAAGGTAATCAAGAAGTTGTGAACGGAAATTCGCAGCTAATGAAGTCCCTCGAATCTATATATATGAGCGCGAGAATCCACCGGATGCTGGCACACCATCCACAGGCGTCCTGAACGCCAAGCCGCGTCGCCACAACCACGAGGATAATACAAATTAATTTAATCCGCACGAGCTCGTCCTCGTCCGCGCAGGGACAATGAACTGGATCCGCGCTGGTCGCCAGCGATTGCAGCCACATTGTGCGTCCTTTGTACACCCATTCTGCCCGATCCGTTCCATGTTGCTGCGACGCGACGTGTACGCCTGCTGGGTGCAGATTTCCGATGATTTTTACTGCGGCTGTCAACCACAACCTCTCGTAATTACCGCAAAACAAACATTGCCTGCGCTCAATTGATTCACATTCATATCTGAACAGTTTTTCATATATTCATGTGTTTATGTGCATAAGAGACAGGGTGTTCTAGTAGAATAAAATAATTGTTCAAATGCAGATAGATCAAATATAGTAATTGAGTACATCGAGATTTTTTGGTAAAAGATGATTATTTGGCAAAAAAATGATTTATTTGAGAAATATAAAGGAAATGTCTATGAGTACCAGGATTGCTCATAGATA
The DNA here is from genome assembly GCA_027575185.1 of Mimaenictus wilsoni. Classification (NCBI taxonomy): domain Eukaryota; kingdom Metazoa; phylum Arthropoda; class Insecta; order Coleoptera; family Staphylinidae; genus Mimaenictus; species Mimaenictus wilsoni. The sequence goes on along the minus strand of JAODAC010042546.1, from coordinate 31,533 downwards.
TTCCCAGGAAACTTCTTCACGCCTATAACAGACTCCTTTCGAGGTTTGTAAAGCGTTTTCTTGACTTTTAGTAGGTCCTTGCCCTGTTTATCTTCAGTTACGCCTCTTTTGGACTTGATATCTAGGTTTCCTTCAAGTTTGGTGGTCGTCCGTTTGGCTTTTTCCAATGGGCTCGCTACCCATCGCTATTATGCCGAGCCTATGTCCATGTCTATCTTTATCCTACTCTTATCACCAGTCTTACTGTAAAACCCACTCGTACACCTCCTCTCCATCCTTCAACACCCAATCCCAATTCTGAAAGTCTCATTTCTACTCCCAGTTCCATTACTATCCCAAATCCCACCTGTATTCCCTATCCTTCTGCAAATTGCGGCCTTATTCATATATCTAATCCCATCCTTAACCTTATCCAACTCTTAACACTCTTAATATCAATACCACTCCTACTCCAAAACCGACTCCTTATCTAGCGTTTTTCCATACTCTATACAAATTCATGCCACCATCTCGAAGCGTGCTCCTACCTCCCTATCTTATTTATTTAGCAATATACCGATAATAATTTCAAATAGTTAAATATTTGTTCCCACAAATAAATATATAAAAACGAATTTTGTTTCTTTATGCTGGGATTCACATGATTTTTATTCTCCCTTAACACATTTCTTCTCAAAAAGAACATTGTATAACGATATCAAAGTAAAACTTCAAATTAAACTTAATGCTCAGAACACCCTATACATGCACCAAATGACTCGAAATTTGATTGATGAGAATTGAATTTTATCTTCTGCCTAGCGTATCTATTTACATTCGCGCACGCATTATACACCATAGCGCGCTTTCATGTTCCATCAAACGTTCTTTATTTCTCGAGCGCTGAGTGCTTGAAGGCAGGCAACGCGAGGGAAAATTAGCATCGTTGAAAAGTCCGCGTTCCACCCTCCGGTTACACCGCATCCCAAGCCAGCAGTGCATGAAAGAGGCCTTTCTGCCGAGAGACGCATCTCGGAAACCCACCACCACACCACCTAGCGGTGGTAGCGGTACTCGTCAGAGCCACAACCAAAGTGCTTCTTGGATACTGTGGATTGAATAGCGGACCAATGTGTGTGTGTGTGTGTGTGTGTGTGTGTGTGTGTGGCGGGCGTGTGCCTCTGCCTCTTTTCACTTGTTGTGCCATGCTCCAAGGCGATAGGTTTACTTGAGACTTTTCGTGAGTTTTCAACGTTCTAATCCAATTGAATGGAGGATAAAAATGTGGAGAGTAGCAAGTCAGCAACCAAAAAAAAAAACGATTGAAAAGGGAATAAAAAAAATCAGCGGAATTATTATAAAAACACGTCTGAGGAAAAAGAGAGATGGAACGATTGTCTTGAATTGTTTTCGACTTTTTATATAAAACAAGTGGAGGTTTTATAAAGATATTTATAGAATGGACATTTTATATGAAGAAAATCTTATTTATTCATAATAACAAAGTATTTAAAATTAAATGTGTTTCTTTTTTTATTGAATAATCTCACTTTCGCGCTTAACAATCTCATGTCTCCCGTGTCCAGTCCCATTTTTACTCCAATACTGAGTTCCGATCAATTCCTTCCCACACTCTCAAACCAACTTCCATTTGCAATTAAATTTCTAATTCCATTCCTATTACCAATACCACCTCTACACCCCAATCCACTCATAACCCCACTCCCAATCACCTTTCCACACCCAATACCACTCCAACTTCCAATCACTCACAATACCATTTTACTCCCAGTTCCATTTTTACACCAAATTCCTTTCTTATTCTCTATGGTACTTCTATTTCTTCTCACAGTTCCAGTACTACTCCCAATCCCATCTGTATTTCCTATCCTGCTACCTGACCCAGTCCTACGCCTACACCTAATCACACTCATACTTCTAATCCCACACCTTCTCCTATTCCCACTCTTATTTCCAATCCCACTCTTGCTCATATTCCCAATCCTACTGCCAATTTGAATTCTATGTCCAATTCAATTACTATTGCGATTCCCACTCCTTTTCCATATTCCACTCCCGTTCCTACTTCCACTACCAGTCCCATTCCTGCACCTATTTCCATCCCTACGCGTATCCCACTCTTAACAGCAATGCCACTCCTATTCCAAAACTCACTCATATTACTAATCCAATTCCCACTCCTTCTTCGCATCCCTGTTCTATTGCTTCCCCAAATCCCACCTATATAACTGTTCTAGTCTTACTCTAAGACTCACTCCTACTCCTAATTCCATTCCATTGTCCAAATCCAGTTCTACACCCAGTCTCACTAATAATTCCAATTTCATTTCTAATCCCATCACCATATCCAAATCCTACCCCTGTTCCTTAAACCTTACCACCAACCTTAGACTGAACACTAATCCTATGCCTAATCCTACTCCTAGTGCCAATCCTACTCCTACGTCCGAAACCAGAAATTCTCGCCAATAGACAGTTTCTTAAACTTAAACAATTGTACCAGATAATCATGGGTTAACGTTATGAAGTTTTAAATTTAACATCATATAAAGTTAAAATAGCATCACAATAACAACCAGTCACTTAGCATTTTCCCCGAAACATTAACACTCATCACCCAAAATACATATGGCATCCCAGACATTACATAATCAACACCATTAACACCCATTAAAAGGCCTTAATTCACATACGCTCGGACTAACGATCGCGATAAATCGCGCCGCAAATATTTTCCCACCATGCGAAAGCGCCGACGGGCGTCTTACGCGGTCGCAATCAAATTTTACTATTTGTCAACAATGCGCACACATCGTCGGCGTCGTCGCCGTCGGCCGCCGATGCTCTTGCCACACACGCACCAGACACCATCTTCTGCAAGTCGTAAGCCCGCGTAATGCCGGCTCGTAAACGAGGAAACAAAAATAACTTTCACCATTCGCAGAGACGCGCAACGAGCTTACCTCGCGCGCTGCTGCCGCCGTCTGCGAAGAAGCTACTTTAGCGCTTTTTTTCTTTGCTGTTACTTGTTTGGCACTATTTTACGCACGCCACACGACCGATTATTATAAGCACATTATGCGCATATTACGAGAGCATTGTTTTGAGTTAATGCCTAGAGTGTGGAGCGTGTGATGGACAGACTGGTGGTAATTATTAGTGCAAAAACCTTATTACGCGTTTTGCCTGTTATTACAACACGTTTGAGTGTTGTTATTGTGCGAAGCTTTTTCGTAACTACGTTTTCTTAAATATTATTCATGTTTTATTCATTGTTTTTATCGTTTTTACTTCGTAACTATTTGCAATGCATAAATCGGTTTATTTCATTTTATGTAGTTACACATGATATACATTAAGAAAATGCATATGTAAATATGTTAAATTAGTGATTCCATTACTTTGAAACATTATAATTCGTTGTTTGGATTCACCTGATATGTTTTACTCATTTTATATGTACAATGCAGAAAAAAAAAACATATAAACGAATATTTTACTTACAACTATTCCATTATTTCACAAGTTTTCAACAATTATTCATATGAAGTAATTGCTTTTAAGTAATCGCTGCAGATTAAGAAGATTTAATAGATTTCTTCAAATGTCTACGCAGATGACTGATTTTCTGATTTCTATGGAATTTTTTAATAGTAATGCAAAAGCAAATGGCACAAATTTCACTTTCGCATTCATTTATATACTTGGCTTGACAATAGCTAACGAAAATAATTTGATAGAAGAAGATTTCAATTAGTTTGATAGAAAAAGTCATATAGTTGAAAAATTAACCAGAGTAATTTTCAGAAATTTCTTCGCTAATTAAATTACAAGTTCACGAGAAAATGAAAAGATAACTCGCAGAGTTTTAGAAAAGAAGACAAACCGTAGGAGGGCGCCAAATTTTGCATTTTTATGCATACAACTTTTAATGGCAGTTTTTCAAGCGCAGCGATACCTCGATATAATCTAATCTTCATTCCATAACTTTATTTGTATATACAATTACTCGTATCTCACAACAATTGCCCTGCTGACATTACTTGAAAGGACACTAATCCGTTTTAGCCTCAAAAATGCTACCCGTATTTTTTGTTATTCGGTTTTGAATAAGACAAGTGTATTTATAAATGAGAAACAATATATAAAAATATGTTTATGCGCATATCTATTTTTCTATGTTTTAATTCAATAGACATTGTTACGCGGTAGCCGCGGTTTTTATATCATTAATTTACTTTCCGGTGATGTGCGGAACCAAACTTAACTGGATCTTCAGCTAAATTCCTTGAGTTATCGCGATACAAGTATTACCAAAAGTTCACCTCAAACGTCGAAGTTCAAAAATACACGAAGTACAAAGCACAAGGACTTTATTCGAACGGCACAATGAACACACAAATACGAAGGAAAAAATACTAGTTAGCACGAAACTCACCAGAGGAGAAATAGGCCGAAGGGTGCGCGTTTCACGTTTCTATAGTGGCACACCCTCCCCCACTCCTCCGCCTCAACCTTCCCAGGCTGCTGAGCGCGCCCGAAGAACAACTTAGGCGCTGCGCGCAAGGCTACCAACGTAGATTTAGTTTACAATTACTGGCGCTGCAGACGCTGTAATAACTTAACTAAACTCAAAAATGCAATATGGGCAACCAAAAACACAGACATCATCTTCGCGTCTAAACACTGACCTATCCATTCACTTTCGGATCCATGGGTATAGAAAGAAATGTAAATATAAAATGTGTGAATGCACAAAAAGCACGAAGTACTAGCAAAACTTAGCTTCATCAGCAAGAAAGAAGCATCCTGTAGAGAAAATGCTCGATGATACGTGAGATAATGCAATGTCATAAACTGGGTGGGCCAGGATTACAGCTCGAATCTCAGAGCAAACTTGGTCAAGTATGTCAAACCACTCGTATGTCAAGGTACCCCAATCTCGAGGTACCAATGTATAAATCAGTGATTATCATCACCAGGAAGTACAAATTTTAACAAATAAATAATAAAAAATCCTTTTCCCAACTATAAATAATAGAACCATCATAATTAAACAAACACATCGTTCATCTGTCTATCTGATTGTTCGTGTTTCAGCGTCTATGGCAACAAAAGTAACTAGAAAATCTCCATATAAACAAGGCTCTTCTAATAAAGTTTCTCCACTTAGAACTCATAATAAATCAATGAGAAAATAACGAAATGCCCATTTGCTATAAAGATGCGCGTTTAGAATATTTATACTTACGTGTTGTGCAAGATAAAACATCGCATATGTCGTTAGAAGAGCCAATTATTTATAATTATTTTTTTGCCACAGACAAACACAGGTCGTCAAACTCTTTTATATTTACTCAACATTGATTTATAGAAACCCATTATAGGAAACGTCTTCTATAATAATTATTAACGTCACTTAAACTTGTCGCGTGTCTAAAGAGTCTGAATGATTCAACTTATAACTGACAGCAATCAAGTGCGAATGCAGCTATATATTAATAAATAGTTCGATTGTAATTATGGCCGAATGGTATGTAATCATAATTATGAGATAATAGGTTATCAATTTCTACGTGAGTTCTGTGACGAGGAGAGGAAATAGGAAATGTTTATCCTGTTTAGTGGCAGGAAATTGGTACCTGCAAAAAGAAATAATTGTTTATTTTTTTTGTCTATAACAACTTTGACTCTTAAAAGAAACCGACGAAATGTAATACACTAACAGAAGACGTCATTGCTTTCTTTTATTAATATTTACGTATAAAGCACCTTCATTGTTAAGTTAATCGTTTACAACACCGAAAAAAATAATATTCGGACTGGGTGTTGCAAACCAGGTTTTTCTACCTAACCGAGAGAGAGAGAGAGACTGTGCATCGCGCTCTCTTTTGCTACCACCAGACATTGAGTATACGCGTTTGAAGTATGCGTAGGTACTGTGAAATTGTCTGACATTTTTAAAAGGATTAATATATTTTCCCCGATAAGTAAATTTCAAATTTTTATCTAGATAATCTTCTAGGCGGCTTGATTACGTGGAAATATGCAGGCGTGATATTCGATGCGACAGCGAGAAGGCTAGACAATATCTTGTACCTGGCATCTTCCTTAAGGGTTGGAACATCACCTATCTCCTTTTAATACATAAGATATGACAAAGAAACCACGAAGCAATGATACGCGCGTGACACAGCGGCCGGCGACGCGCTGGCGTGACAAGCATGGCACAGCTCGGGCGAAGGAACGAACTGTTCAATTCCGGGTGGTAGCAAAAGAGAGCGCGATGGACAGTCGCTCTCTTTTAATAGCTCGGTCAGTTTTTGGAAACATTCAGTCCTCTTTAGTGCGTGCTTGAAACGCCGAAATTCGTATGTTTATTGGGTTTTACAACTTTACAGCCCCAATAGTACGTTCGGGAAAATGGGCATCCTCCTATGGTGTTATATACTACTTTGGCTTTTTCACTCCCTTAACTCTCAAAAAATAATTTGACTCTTCCCGTTACTGTATTACATTGGACTGTACTTAACGGAAACATGTTCATTACGGAAAAATAGTTTGTTTCAACAGTTACAAAGGTTTCACTGTATTTTCTTGGCATTTTAGTTTGGCCTCTAGCGACGTGAATATATATAAATGACGAACATACTGTTATCACACCTGCAGAGGAAAAAGTAGGCAACTATTTGAGCATTGCTATTCCTCTTAATCTTTCGAAATATTTCGCATTTTCCGAGATTCCCCAATTAACAGCTGCAAAAGATGATTCAACGTATTCCAATGTGAAGATTAACCATGAAACTCCACAACTAATTGGTGATAAATCATCCTAATCAGTTCTTTATATGTAAAACATCCTATTAAACAGACAGAAACACTTGGCAACATTCAGAAATATATCATCCAACTTTAAAAAACACAACCAAAAATAAAGTTACCAGGCCACACATCTGCTCTGCAAATTCATCCACAAGGTTGCACCAAAAAACATACAGTCTTCGATACACTTGTTCTTAGAAAACTCGAAAACCCGTACAAACAGGCGTAGTAATAAAATAAAATTAAAAAAACAGATACCGGCTATAAATCACAGCATGTGGTTTCTCTACAACGCAAAATCAAATTATAACGTGGTCATTGGAAAGAAATGCAAAAAAAAAACTTGAATTCGTTGCGTCTTCCCACCAACCGTTTTCGATTTGGCGGCAGGCTAATAAAAATATCCGACCACAAAACAGCTATCTGACATTCCAAAACTGGCAAAACTTTATCCCTATTGTATTCATTTCCCCCTTAAAAAAATGACTTGGAAAAGTTGAAACATTTTGCACCTGGCATTATTAAAAATATTTGTATACTCATTGTGTATGAAGGTTGCTGAAGTCTAAAAGACCAAAACACAAAAGAGAATTCCAACTTTCGAAATGCGTAATAAATTTCATGTTTTGTTAGCTTACATTACTACTAACCTCCCAAAATGTATCAACAAATCTTGCAAATATAGGCCACGCATTGAAACAAATATTTATGTGTATCATGCGTGCGGAGCGCGTTACAGATACATGTTATTAATAGCGCTTCTATTCAATGTTGTCGCGTGTCTACATTTATGAATGTTTATCGACAGGACAACGGGATGAGCGTTGAGCGCTATTTTTTTCGGTTTGCGTGTGCGGACGCATAAATATTTGATGTGCTCGTTATTGTCGCTCGCAGATGATTCCGCATTCAATTTATTACCACGGATATGCGGATATGTACATTCTATTTGTTTATTGCATTATGTATTATTTAAACGCAATTTTATTTTGTATTGAAATATTTATATTTGGAGTTTTACGGAATTGTAGGGTATATAAAAAAGTTGTTTAAAATATAGTTGATGAATGATAGGAAGTTATTTCTTGTTTTTTTTTTTTTTAATTTCCACTGCAATAATCAGTAACGTATTTATACCGTATGAAAGGGCATTAAATAAGGAGAATTTGATACATATAATAATATACATATGTTAGAGAGGTCAACACCGAATTATATAGTCCTTCAGAAAATCGGAAGAAGAGCGTTTGGTGAGGCAGGTTTGGATGACAGGATTGAGTGCTAGGGAATATGCATGGGGGCGAGCGAGAAGAAAGATGTATGAGGCGGGCGGGTTATTGGAGACGACGGTGAGGCAGTTACGGGAGAATGGAGGATCGGTAGGTGGGCGATGAGGGTGAGAGTCCGGGAAGTAGAAGAGCAAATTAGGCGGAGCCGAATTCAGAGAAGCGTCTATAACCCAGGGTACCAGGCAGTACAAACTCTAGGGAAGAGATCGGAATGTATTGGCTGCACAGGAAAAGGCACGACGGAAAAAGTGACCCTGGCACGTGCAAGGTGTGGTTAAGAAGAGAGAGAATGGAAAGTATGGATGGGAGACGAGTTCAGAAAGTGTGTGCTATGTGAGGAGGGATGGGATACTTGGGAGCATTTAGCAGGAGAATGCATGGCAATGAATAAAGAATGGGCGAGAGGTATGCGAGATGGAGGAAATGTGATCATGTGGTGTTTAGGAGAGAAGGGAGAGGGGGTCGCCAGGGTGTCCGCGATAGTAAAGGAGAAAAGAAGAAGGGAGGCGGGGATATTTACGAGGCAGGCGAGTGCCCAGTAGGAAATCTAGTATTTATTTATTGTTTTATTTTTAATATTTATTAATTTCGTAAATACATACAGTGTGATCGAAGGAAGAAGTTATATAAGAGGATATGCCAATAAAGGTTGATTTATAAATTGATACATATGGCAACTACCCCCGATAACGGATAAGGCTGAAAGCCCATATTGAGTTTGAAAATGAAGTTTTCATTAAAATTATGTCTTTTAAAATAATAATATTCATATCAGATTGAAGTAGAAGAGTTGTTGAACGTTTCACCAGTTGTTTCATTTTGATAGCTTAATATTTAATAAACTTTAAAGTGTGCCTCGAAAAGAGTAAATCGCGCGCGCGTTCGATGCAATCGAGCGCCGCGCCGCGCCGCTGCCAGTGGCTGCGTCCTACGTAGCGCATGCGCGTGCTATACATACCGGGCTGATGCGCCTGCACGTAACCTGTAAATATTGACAGTAAACACACCGATACTAGAAAACTACATCTACTCATTGTTATTTTCACCTAGAATTGTCGCCTTCGGCTCGTGCCACCATTAAAATAAGAATGTGATTGCAAACACCAACAAATGTTCTGCGGCACAATGTTTTTTCAATATTTTAATCATATTTTTTCAATGCTTTAATAAACGTTCCTCCTTTCCACGGTGACAAGCTTGATTCATTTCGACAGAAGCAACCTATCATTATATATTTTTAAGTATATTAATGTACAAGGTAAGATATTTGAATTTCTGTCAGTTAATACAATGTAACAACAATTATTCATTAATAACATGTGAATTTCAATCAGTAGAGAATCAATACTACCCACCCATTATTGTCTAATTAATATTAATCCATAAATTAGCCCTTAAATCTGAACATCTCTATAATTCAATATCTCTAAACTCTCATGTAGCCTAAATCATTCAAAGCCAATGATTTGTATACACCAGGGCAAAACTACTATCTATACTTTAGTAATGCACTGCTGATGAATGCAGTGCACACTAGCAATCACCAATGCAAATAAAATTGGCGCATCAATATCAATTAACTGCACTCGCCTGCCGACAGTTGCCGCCGCTACACGCAATTTTCGCTTCATTTTCACTGGCATTCGCGTCAACCGCAGTCGAAAAAAAAAACGTAGTTTGGAAAAACTTCGGGGAAAACTAGCAGTTTTTCCTCTGCGTGCCGACTGTGGTTCCTGTGACCAACAAAAATGCGTTCTTTTTACAGCCGAATCGCAACTGGAAATCCGCTTTTAAACTTGGTTAACGATGCTTAACTTCGTTGCATGCCAAAAACTTTTTCACAAATGTAAATGGAGAGAGAAAAAAAAAACAGAAAGAGGAAAATTAGAAATAATAACGCGCATATTTTGCTGGGAATTATTTTAGAAATTAACATCCTGGAAACAATTTGCTGAAATGAAAATGTTTTAAAAACTCACAAAAGTACATTTATTTATACTATAATATAACGAGTATATATAAGAAAAAATGCAAAATTGTTTTAAGCAAACATAACATAACATAAACTGGCATAAATTTAATTAATTTTCAATACTGGGGAGCCATGTAATCCAAACAAATGTAATTATAATATATAATTAACATTTTGAACACGTCCCATTCGACCGAGTATAATTCTACGAAATCATTTGCATTGCTTTTGTTATAATCGAATTTAAAGCAATGCGCATTCAAAATTAAACAGAAGGAATAACATAATGCGTATGAGACGTAACACTATGTTTAACCTGAACAAATTGATTTAGTCTAATGACCAGGAACAAAAGAGGCAGCTAAACTAACTCTGGCTAACCATATCTAGGTACTTTTACCTTTTCGGACGTACTACTACCAGCATATTATCCATATGATTACAAACATATCAATATGAGCAAATACTTCTGGATGTAATTGCATTAATTAGAAAGAGAAAATGAATTATGTCTCCGACCGGACTTGAACTCGAAATATGTCATATATTGACACTCGATATTGGTCATATGGCGCAGAAAAGAAACACGATGTCCATTAAGTAACAATGCTTCTTTAACAATATACCAAATCATCAAATATAATTCAAAATGGAATAATCGATTTACCCGATTATCGGGATAACCTTTATCGATAAAAATCGAGTATTATCGCAATTCGTAATCGATAATAATCGATTATCGATAGGATGCTTGCCAGGAGAAATGTTGCTTTCGACAGATAGGCTAACCGCAGGATTAACGAAGCAAACCAAAACGCCATCCAGTCAAATTTGATAAATCTTGGCCTAACTTAACCGAACCTATGTAAATCATAATCTAACATAACAAAATCCCTACGTAAACGAACAATCACTACAATAACCTAATCGAATCACATTCAAACAGAATCTAAGAATTACAAACGTAATAAAACTTTCTTTACACTAAAGTAGCAGTACCTTAACCTTACTTTGTTTATTTCCAACTATGGAAAAAATGTTTCTGATTATATAATCGAATTAATATGCCCTCAAAATGAAACAAAAAGAACATCGTGTTTCAGTTGCACACAATAGCACCACTAAACAAATTGAACAAATGAATAAATTGAATTACTCTGAGTGCCATCAAGTACATTGCACTGTGCTGCTCTCTCTCTCTCTCTCTCTCTCTCTCAGTTAACATATGTATACGTGCACATTAATTAACGCCACTTTTATGCATTCAGCCCATGAAGCTCCTAGTACATGTCAAAACTCATTTGCGTTTGTCTTTGCACTTATAATCCACTTTTGTGCTGCACCACCACCCACCAGTTGGCGGCAGTTGACGTCGCCGCCAACATCGAAAATAGCGAAAACGCAAAACCACCTCCGCGCGGCATGATTTAATATGCTTATCATGCGAGCAGTGCGCGCATTGTAATCCAGTGTAATGCACTTAATTATGTGACAATATTCATGTCATGCGTTGATGCAGTCGGTACGTGGATGTGGAGTGGAGTGTATTATGAACGTGAGGCAGGGCAGACCAGTCAGTGCAAGAGATGGTTTGCTTGCCGCGTGGCCGCAACGCGATGATATTTCACGAATGCATGTAATGCGTGCAACGGGCCGCATTGACCGCCACCAGCACGAGAGGAATGTCATTCTTGCGTCCGGTTGGCAATGACGTGCGCTCGAATATAATGCAACATGCTGCATGGCGCATCGCGACCGAACAGGTTGGGGGAGGGGGGCGCGTCTGTATGCGATTTTAACAATTAACATGGAAATTTAATTACTAATTCAATTACATTCTACGATATAATATTGCAGAAGTGAATCAGATTGGTGCGGACTAATGAGAATGTCATAATCGACGCAAAAAAAAAACGGTTTGCAATGGGAATAATAATTTAAAATTGCAAAAAAAAAAAAATGCCATGCATTGCAAAAATGAGATTTGAATGTGAATTCATGACTTTTTTAGACCCTGTTAATAATTAAATTGGAGCTGATTTTGCATACTTATTTGTAGTGATATTTTCTGCTATCTATAACATACGCTTGTTAAGGAAATCAATTATAAAATATTATACGAGCATGTAATGCTCTATACAATGTAAACAATGTGCATTGCATGCGAGTTGTATACTATAGTAATAGTGTTGTCGTTGGGTTCGGAGGCGAGCTGTACTAATAACGAACTCGGCACTGGTATAGTTCGTTTATTCACTAAAATTAATATATAAAAAAGAGAACACAACTTAATAAAATAAAGTAAACAATAATATAAACTTACATCCTAGCCTCTCCCAACACAACTATATGTAAATTACAAACTATAACAAAACTATAACTTTAAACTATAATGAAACTGTAAAACTCTACTGTAAAACACGTCTATTCTCTCTTTCCCGCTACTTTCGCCTAACCTCACTTCTCTCCGCTTAACGTCATCACTACTCGTCAACTCCCGTCTTACTTTTAAATTTACTCGCCTACAAGTAGGTTTAGTTTTCTGGTATCGCTGTGTCTGCTGTCAACATTTACAGGCTCCGTGCAGTCGCGGCGGATCGGGTACGAAGCACGAGCTCACCTATGAAACTACTATGAATACATAATAGTTGCTTGCTTGTCTAGAACAACGACATCTACGTATGTGTTATGATCAGCTATATATTATATAGATCATAACTTAATAGAAATCGTTAATATAATGGGCACATTATAAAACAGGAGCAAAAAAAAACAGTTTTCATCTACTACTGTGATTCAAATAATAATTCCAATCTAATTTTAATGTGACACGATATAAAAAAAATGTATTTTTGATCCTGAGACTAGGCCATCGACCATGCTGGTCCTTCAGCCTGAATTTATATCATGTGATTTGTATCATGTGAATTGAGTGTTGTGGGTTGCGCACATTTTGCGATTGTTGATGTTGGATGTTGATTTTTGAAGAGTGGTTGATTTCTTGTTGGGTTTTATAGGTGTGGATTAATGTGATTTTTATGAGTTGTAATTGTGAAGTAACGGGTGTCCATCCACCCCGGGGACTCAAACCCCGTCCTGCTGCATGGTAAGCAGAAACACTACCGACTGTGCTGCCCAGGTGGGCGTGACACGATATATTTTTACGATTTTGCAAATTTTCCATAAAAAATATGTTTCTCTATAACTGTTCGTCGTTCACGAGTCGTAGGTCAGTCGTGAAGTAATGGCAGTGCCGACAATGTTGGCGTCTTGTTTCATTGTTGTTGCGGCCCATGTTCGACATGGCCGATCGGGTTGGATAACGTGGATGCCCATGTACGTGTGGTTTGCTTCTACGAACGCGTGCGATGTGCGTACGTGCGAACGGACTTGAACAAGCATGCGTGTACGCATGCATCGGGCCGGTTGATGAAAATGTGTGCGCGCTTCGCGCGATGATGGCTCGGTGCGGGCCTTGGCTCAATTGGTCTTGTTTTGCAAGATGCTCTCTCGACTGACCGTTGCTTTCAACTGGCCGGTGTTTCAACCGTTTTTCCTCGTGCCACTCTTTTTGTGCTTCAACACGCCCGTTTGAGAAACAAGAGCTGCGCTTGATTTGGGCGAGGTCAAATAACTCTGTTTTTGATGTTTCGATTTTGTTAATGTGTAATACGTTATATGTATTTGATAATGTGTAATACGTTATATGTATTTGATAATGTGTAAAGCGTAGATGGTATTTCAATTGGATTAAATCAAGCAACTATCATCGCTTTTTCATTTCAAAAATCGAAAAAAGAGAAAAGGGCAACATATGTTTCAGAGAAAGCAGAACCAACAATAACTGCTCAAGTGCGTTTTCTAGAAACAAGCAAATGGAAGACAAAGTCAAATCAAGATCGTTTTCCAAAAAAAAAGTATATTTGCCCAAGTATTATTATATTCTTCAAAATATCCATAAATTTTCTATTTTGCAATACGAAGTTCGCAAAATAAGTTAGTATTACAATATTGTAACAAATTGTATTGTAAAATTGTAACAAAACAGCTGAAACTGAAGCAGAAAACAAGAATTAAATGAGGATTTATTGCACATCCAATAAATTTGTTATCTGGTATCGACAGGAGTATTAATATTAATGCGCCGTAATTTATTGTGTGCTTTCTAAATTTCCCAAGGATTACGCGAATATTTTCCTTTGCCAAATGTATTGTGTTATAAGCAGTTGCGAAAGCGTCCGTATTGATCAATACGTTCGCCTTGTCGGAGGAAAAAAGGAGAAAATGGGAAATTCATAAATTATTGCGTAAGGACAATTTCCACTTGAACGAAAAGGTTATCCTTGACGGAATGAAAATCTGCCTGTAACGCTATTGATAGACATATCAAATTGAATAACCTTATATTATTTGATAACTATATTTTATCAGCTAACGTCTATCAATCGAATATTTATTCTTAAGCACGAAGATAATGTAAACAGTTGTGAATTTGAATTATGTAAGAATTAACGGTGAGTTTCCATGAGCCTTGAAAATGTCCTGGAGCAACTTCCAACGTGTTTCCGTGTGTGTCTTCGGTGGTAATCCTTCTCTGACCTCTACTAGTAAACTGACAGTTAAAATGACAGAAAAGTGTAAAATGGCTGTCGAAACAAATGTTTAACACTTATTTGCTTGGAAACTATCGAATAAGGTTTTATCAAATGTTTCCTGCCAAACATTTCTTTTTTTCCAAAATCCGACTGTATTTTTTGTTTTGCAAATTTCTGGACTCTCCTTGTCAGTCTAGCTCATTGAGTGGAGCTCCGCAACTTGACAGCCCTGCTAGATCATACTTATAAACCAAGCCGTTAAAACGCATCAACATCGAATAACTGGAAGACGACAAAACACAATCATACATTATATTGGGTCATGGTGAATACTGCATTATATAAAAAATACGATTTTTCTACGAAATATATATTGCGGATTGCATAAATGACCCCGTCAAATCATTTCAAATCACAAAGTTCACCATGATAACCTATCAATTCAATCCGTACAAATAAATAAATAACAATTTAACAACCCATGCCACCATAATTCAAAGAACAATGACCTACATCTGCAAAAAAAATCACTAGAAAATAGATGCGATACACGAAGGTTCAAGGCTGGAAAATGCGTAATTCCCCATGACAAATCGATTTTCAACGAAGCGCTCTACTTCATATTTGTATAAACACATATGAAAAACACATCATCTGCAAATATAATACTCCTATATTTCCATACCAAAAATTGTATAAATATTGAATTAAACATTCATCCAAAATACAATAGCTGAAACACGCGTTTAATCTCAGATAGTATTAATCATCAATTGCTGACGATAGCGTCATTACAGTCTATTGAGCATTCATCCATTCACTATTATCTATTATCACCAACAATTTTCGTTTAAAGGCGAAATACTTCATTGTTCATTCGTTTATCTGTATTGGCAATTGTTCGAGATGCAAGACAACGGATGCGAGAAAATGACAAAGAACTGTGGCTGCGAGTATGATCAATCGCGTCGAGGATGCAATCAATATGTTCAAATCGCACACGAAGATGACTTGTTTCAATCGCAATCGCAAACGATGTCTGTCTTTCAATACGAGCAATGTTCGGACGGTGGACGCATTAAAACACAAACAGCTATAAATCCATCAAGTCAAGCTGTGAGCCGTAGGTAATTAATCCTGACACATAAAGTTATAAGAGCAAGACGTTTTCATACAGAAGCTGAGAATGCTTTTTTGGCTTAATTATCATCGGTTTTTAACGTTGGATTATTAAAATATAATTAAAAATTATATTCTTAACGAATACACTTACAGTTTTTGTACAAAAATGTTTCGAAAAATAATTCGATCAGTCTATAAATAGCTGAAACAAGGAATTGAATTGGTTATGATTCCTCTGAAGCACGTGTTGCCCCACTTTAAATGAATTAGGAACGTTTTTATTGAAGAACTCTATGGAATTGCTGTCTTCATCTCGTTCTCGGTAAGAATTGCTTCGCCTTGGAGGTCATCACAGCGCTGGTCGACAGGGCAGATAGTTGCAGATCTGCATTGCGGGGACCAGGTGCGTCATGTGGCTCGTTGCCGAAGATGACCCTCGAGTGCGTGGTGCAGTGAGTCGCAGCCCGACGCGGCGTGGTGCCTTGGCGAAGGTGTCGTCGTCGACAGTGAGATGAATATGCTGGACCGTTGACTATTGCAGATGATGATGTTGTCGCCGATGTATCGTAGCTACTACTGGAGGCAGTGGAAGCGGAGTCGGTGGTGGCGATGGCCTCCAGGTGAAGATGACTGACTACAGATGCTGGTGTCGCAGGTGATGACGGCTGCCATGACCGGAATCCAGAATTGACTGACTTTTGGTGACGAATTGTCGACTACATATACCGGTGGAGTGGAATCGCGATCGCGCCGTGTTAATTTTGACGTGTCAGTATTCTCGATGTTTAGCTCGAATCGATTATGTCTTCGGTGGATCTAATAAAGTGCTGATTAAGGTTTGTTGAAGCGGATGGTGATTGAGATTTGTTGATGCTTATTCTTGTTTGTGCGGCAATAGATTGACCGCCACAGGCTGTTTGGCACTTTCTACCTCAGTCACTGTTGAAGTGGCCATACAATCTCTTACAGAATCTTCCAAAAGATTGCTTTCCTCCAAGTCATACAGCGGGTCGCATGAAACATATGGCCCTTTGAATGTGGAGCTTCGGCACTTTAGTTCCACTACTGATATATGAGCATATATGAAAACAAAAAAGAGACACGAAATATTGCAAATTAAAGTTTTTTGGTTCTTCAGACTCAAAAGGTTGTCGACCACTGCTCTAAGTGATTTGTCTTCAACTATTCCAACTATGTTTGTTTTGTCCATCCACTATGTGGCCGTACCTCTGGAAGTTTTAATTTTTGTCCCATTGTCTTCAATTTTGCTGTAAACTCTTTGTGTGTCTTCTTTCTTTATCCGGTCTTAAAATGGTTTTTCCATCGATGTTCCACAGTATCCTCATCCCCTCCTGAGAATCCTCGATGAAGAGAAGTTGCCTGTGCACATGTTTCTCCCGAAATTCCAGGATGGGACTCACTTCTCTTTACAGGTGTTTACTTCAACTTCAATCCTCAAGCTCAGTGTTTCTAAGGTCCTTTATCTACTTTGGTTGCTACTCCATTAACCACTCCTCCAAATCTTCAAATATTTAAGTCTAGATTCCGGAATTCGCTCATTTGTTGTTATTTGTCCATCAACATCCAATTTGCATATTATTAAGTATGATAATGCATTTGGTCTTATCGTAACCATAACATAATCTCACCCGTTTAATGCTGTACTTCCAATATTACGCTGTGTACCAACGCTGGTATATGCAGTGGAGCTCCTTGGGTAGAACTCCGTGAATATTCTCCGTTAACGCAGCAATATCCCACTTATATTCCACCATAACTATAACTTATCACAGCCTAATCTATTCCAAACATCTTCTACAATTATACAATTATATCTGTCAAACTTATGAACCATATCACAATTTTGAAAACTCCCCCAAAAAAAAAGTCTTGAAAACCATTTTATGAACTTACTACCTATAAGGGGAACAAACAAAAGTTATAAACCTTTAAACAAACCCATAAAACACGAAATGCCTCAGAAATTAATAGGAGACTATCAATAAGTGAAACAAATGGCGTTACGTGCCATTTCATAAATTGATATTTTCTTTGTCAACAACGTATCATTTTCGTTGACGATTTATGGGCGCAATTCGCGTCGCGCCGACATGAGGGTGTTTTTCGCCCGTCGCGTCGAGGGCTCTGCACATAAATATATCGCGAAAGCGACGCATGACAATGCAGAAAGTCGCCCGCCAGAGCAATTCCGGCCCGTCGCTGCCTGGACGTGATGTTTGACCCGTGTTCGGCCCATTACGACCGCTACAATTTGATTTATTCCCTCCACTCTATCCTCTCGCATACCACCCACAGCCATCATTCCAGATCAAAACACACCACAGTCAAATAACCACAAACGCAACACCAACCTTCTGCGATCATAAAGAGATTAAAATTCGTTAGGGAAAAACCAAGGCATGGGTCAGCGAGAAATGAGATGGGAGAAGTCAAGTGGAACGCACAAAACCGCTGGTATTTCCTTGCAATATGCCTGTTACAGTTAACGCATCAATTTATGATTATGATTTCTTGTAAATTGTGTATTATATGTGTAAAAGGAAACTATAACGATACGGAGAAAATACGGAGAGAATGCGGGAAGCTCAGGTTAGGGTTAACGATAGTTCATTTAGTAGAATAATATTTTACTGCCTTTATTTATTTATTATATTATATTTATTATTGTAATATGTCTATATGCGCGCTTGACTTTGGGAGTAAACTGGTGAATGCGAGCCTAATTTAGGCGGGGTATAGCTCAGAGAAAAAACGTCCTATTTATTACTAATCTTTTTTAATGTGTGTTCAACTTGAGAGATAGGCCATTGTTTATTTTGATTACGGATGCGAAATAGGGTATGACACATGGGAGCATCTGGCGTTGGAATGCCTAGGAATGAATGAGGGATGGGCAGTAGGTCTGAGAGGAGGTGTGAATGTGGTTAAGGGAGAGAGGGGATGGGGTGGTCTTTGCCATCCTGAAGGAGACGGAAAGAAGGAGGAAGGCTGGGCAGTAAAGAGATGGAAGCAGGGGCCCCTGGCTTTTATGTTTTTTATTGTTTTTTAATTGTATTTATCTATAGAGTTTATATTTATATTCATATGTAATTAATTGAAATGAAAAAGAAATGTGAGATACGCGAAACAGTGGGTTAGAAGTATGCCAATAAAGATCTTATCTATCTATCTATTTTGATTCATTTTAATTGAAAATTAATTTAAAATTGTGGCGATTGGTCTTCACGATTCACTTCAGCCATGTAGTCAAAAACACACTCATTTTTTATATATTTAAATAATGTAATGGTGAAGTGCGTGGCGTAAAGGTTACGCATAGGTGTTGTAACGCAAAGGTCTCGAGTTCGATTCCCGGTATTGCTACAATTAAGATCTCGCCCTCCACACTTTCCCAAGTCCTGAATAAGGAGGAGGGTTGGGCGATGGGCCTGCAACTCATTCATGTAAAAAACGTATATGCTAAATCACGTACGGCGAGAGCCCCGATCAGGCGGAGGGAAAGCTAACGCGTAGGATACTGACATATCAGACGATTACGAAACATCTTATCGATATCGATATTTTCGAAATTCAATTCAAATTCAAATCGACATCCATAGTTATAAATATATATATATATATATTTGAAATAACGATATTTATCAATATTTATTTTTAATATCGATAATATCTGATTCCAATTTTTCGATATATCAAAATCGAAATATCGACATGAAAATATCCATATTATCAATATCGATCAAATTGTAATTCCACAGGAACGCCATCTGTATATGGGTTTCAGGACTAATTACAGTTCGTCACAATCTGCAGGCATCATTAATCAAAATCGCTCCTGCATGGAAGCAGACAGCGACTACAGCGGTGTTCCTACCCTGTATTCGAGATTTTTTTGGTGGTATAATGAAATTATAAATTATAACGACGAAGATAGTTATTTAAAGTAATACATCGATCTATGGGCCTTTTCACGAAATATAATAATTAGAATAATACATAAAAGTAGACCAATGCAATAATAGTGTGACGAAAAATCGATATTAATATATATGGAACCTTTATTGGCATTTCAACACCTCATTTTATAAATACCCACTACCCTTCAAAATATTATTTAACATAAATCAATATTAATGTTTATCTCATGATTCCAAAAAAATATCGATTGATTAAGAATTATTATCTAGAATCTAAAATGTAGAAAAATTGCCAATTTTAAACTTCTCAGATGGCGGTTACGTCAATGACATGCCAAAAGGATATCAAAAATTTCGATATCGATATATCTATATTATGGAAAATCGATTTTTTTTTTTGACTTGTCTAAACTGCACGTACAAAAATGTTCATTCAATTCCTTGACGGACAATTGAGACACTCTCCTGGTAAGTTTAATTATGTGAAAATCGCTTAAATAGGATTCTAACCTACAAATGCATATACATTCCATAATGATTAATATTAATAACACATATACATAAGGAAATATGCATGTATTTATCGTTATTTACTCATACGTAGTTAACCACTGACTAAAGAAGGTTTCTTTGACAGGAAGGTGCTTGCCTACAATTGATAACTAAAGAAAATATAAGGATGTATCTACAAAAAAGCAAGATACCTAAACAATGGCTAAATGTTTGCATTTATTTCAACCGTTTAGTAGTCGTTTGTTTTCGTTGCCATTGATACACCAGTGAATTCATACAACGGTTGGTCGGTTTGTATATAACGGGATGCTAATTGCAACACCGTACATCTCGGCCTTCTGTTTTCCTGCTGCATTTTAGCAGGTGATTAGCGGAAACGCCGGGTTGCGCCCACCACCGATGACGAATGCACGCACGGGGTGGCGGTAGTGCGTCGGCGGCGGCAGTGAAAACACACGCTCTTCGGCACGCCGCGCCGCTCACACAAATGTAACACAAACACATGCATAGATTCGACAACCACAGCCTCCGCAGCTTCGCACACACAGGTTTGTTTTGTCTCGTCGAAGAGAGCAGAGCCAAGAAGCCTTTCTTACCTAGGACTCGCCGCAACGCCACTGCCGATGACTAAAAATCCACATGAACGCACAGCACGAACATTATTGTCACGAGTACGAAGCGCGACGCAAAACCTACGCGGCTAACGCACGACGTCGCAGTTTTTGTTTGAAAAAATATGACTCTTCAACATACACAAACGCACACACTCACACGCACACGATACGCGACACACTCGCTGTGCTGGCCTAGCGCAACGCGCGCGCGACGACTGCCATCTTGCCGTGCACGAAGCGGACTGAAAATGCACGAAAGGTGTAGAACTTTCTGCGCATTCCGCACGCGACACGCCGTGAACGAAGACTCGATGCGTTCCGATGCGCTTCGGTGCGCTTCGGCTGGGTGTTCGTTCATTCAACACCGGCTGATTTGTCAATGAATACTTCCGGATGTTTTAGGTTGGCAACACTGATTTCAACAATTTTCTATATTTACTGTTAATTGTTTTATTATTTTGTTGTTAATTGGCAGGAAAATCGAACTTATATTATTTATTTGTCTTTTCAATAGGAATAATGCATCCGACATTAAAAGAAATTAAAATTGTTGTTGATTTTTTTAGGTTATGTTGAATTTGCCGAAACTAAACGTATTGATGCATACCATGCGAAATATTTTAATATTTAGGTGACTAAAATATGAGGTTATATTTATAGGCTATTACAGATAATCGTTAAATATTCCTAATTTGGATATGTGGAAAATGTGAATAATAATGTAAACTTTAAAAGCACTCATTTTCGGAAAACTACATTTAATGGAGAATGGATTACTACTTGAATTAGAATTCTATGATATTTAAATTAGAAAATAATTCAAACCAAAATTTGAATTACATAATTTACAATTAGTCTCACTATTCGCTTGAATTCTTCCTTCCATTGTTTATAATGTTTAAATACTCACACATATTAAGTTGTTGTTTACAAGTTCAAAGAATCAAAAATTCAAAAAGTGAAACAAACATTTTGAAATTTTGATTGAGTTGTCATTTAAATAAAAAAGATATGTGTTGGCAACACTGAAACACCAAATTTTAATTCAATTTGTTTTATCTTAAAATTTAGAATCTTATTTACTAATACATATTATACTCGTTAAAATTAAGCCATAAATCTTTAAACAACGTCAAATTAAAAAAAAAATGTTTCCAACAAATTTTATAATATCGAAAATATTTTTAAATATCAAATGTAACCAATTTTCATGAAAGGTCCCTAGGTGTAAGAGAAATCACTAAAAACATATGATAACCTACGATTACTTTCGTTGACTTGTGTTTAACTTCTTTATATTGTAAACTACTATATTATTTAAAAGTTCATAACTATAGAAAGCTTTCTATCCTTAAGTTATTAATATAATAAGTCAATCATGAGTACTATGCCGGTAAGTTCATCAACTCTTCTGCCACTCGGTAAGTTTTCATTTTAAGGTTATATCTCAAAACAAACCTGCATTATTCAACAACTTTCCACTTTTCCAGAACTGGTAGATAAATGTATCGGTTCCCGCATACACATAATTATGAAAAACGACAAAGAAATCGTAGGCACACTTCTAGGCTTCGACGATTTTGTCAACATGTTGTTAGAGGACGTTATCGAATATGAAAACACACCGGAAGGTAGAAGAGTAACGAAACTCGATGAAATCCTCCTCAACGGCAATAACATCACAATGGTAAAGTTATACATTAATTTATTATATCTTCTATGGCTTTGAAACACAGATGATTATAAAATCAAGGTAAATTTTGACAGTATTTAGACATACAAAGCTACATCCCAACGAAATCCATTTTACAATGATCTGTGCTTTGCGTGGAACAGGCTGGGTTCGAATTCGCTTTCTTTTTACAGTTGGTGCCCGGTGGAGAGATGCCTGAATAGAACTTCACGTGACAAACGAACATCTCGGTTAAAGCAAGTCCTCAAAAAATGACTTAATCATATTCCTTACATTTAAATAAAATCATCTTTATAAGTTAACATTGTTGTTGTTTTTTTTTGTACTTGCTTACACATACTATAATATAAATTGCTAGGTTTAAAACATTTTGATTTTCAGTATCCTGTACTAATAAACTAGACTAGATTTTATACAAAAATTAGGTGATTTGTGGAACTTAACCTTAATATGTTAAATATAATCTATACAAATTACTCACAACGGTTTGAGATATTTTGAAAATTAAAGTTGAGATGCATTATGTTAACTTTAGTGTTGTGGTGTCAAAATTTCCAAAAGTATCGATATTAAAAAAAAAAAAATGAAAGTTTCGGTTCTTGGCATCGATAATATGTCGATATTTTTGGTATCGAATGTGTTGATATATTTAGTATCGAATATATACGCTATAAGATGTAGCAAAAATACGTTATGCAATCGATAAATATCGAAAATCAGAAATATCGACAATTGGCCATATCAAAAGTATCGTAATAAAAATACTGATAAAAGTATCGTTAAGTATCAAAACAAAATTTTTTCGATAATTGTCGATACTCCTGATATCGACACTATCGATACTCCTGATATCGACACTATCGATACTCCTGATATCAACACTATCGATACTTTTTCTTAATATTTATTTTATTATTCTGTGATAAACGGTAGTAAAAGTATCGATTCGTATTGAAATTGGAAGTACCAATTCTTTTTGAAATCGCTATGAAAAATGTCGATATGTATCGAAAGCAAAAATATCGACAATTGGCGATACCAAAAATATCTTACTAAAAATATTAATAACAGTGGTTATCCAAAGTATCGTAAATTTTTTGATAACGACAGTTATCAATTGTTATTTCACTGTCGATGTTTACTATTATTCGGAGGTAAAAGATAGTAATAGTATCGATTCTTGTTGATATTGAAATTTTTGGTATTCAAAGTATCGGTATAACTAGAAAATATCGATATTTATTTGCTTCAAAAGTATCGATATTTTTGGTATTGAAATAATCGATACTTTTGGTATCGGTATATCCATTCGAAATATGCATAAATAACAACAAATACTTTTAGCAGTCTATAAATATCGCTTCCAAAAATCGATAAATATCAAAACAAAAAAATATCGATATTTTTTGTACAGATACTTTTAAATGACGTATTTTGACACCCATACTTTACAGAGGATATTAAAATATACTTTGTGAAATATAACCAAACTTATAGAACAAGTTTTAGTTCTTGACAAATTTAACCTCAAAAAATCTAGCTGAAAATCACAATTTTTAGGTTAGTATGACTTATATCCTTAAAAAATCTCGCACAATTTTGTCATAACCGTGGTATAACCTTCACATCCACAAATAACCTCAACCTGCCTTTTCATGTACAAATTTACGTTTTATTTTAACAAAACAAAATGTTTTATGTTTGAAATTGATTAATATTTGTGGATGTGAGATTAGTTTACTTCAAAATATATATTAAAAAAAAAACTTTGAGTTACTTAGGATGCGCTTGTTTCAAATGAGCGCTGAGTTCGTTCATCTTCGAAAAGGCTTCATCACAAATATTGCACGCGTACAGCAGCAAAGCTCCATGCGTTTTCATATGCTTCATTAATTCGTCGTCGGATTCGAAGCCCTTCTTGCAGGTGGAGCACGAATATTCGCATTGCATCTCATGTTGTCGTAGATGTGTGCGATGTGCTTTCGAGCCTTTTACTTCGATCTTGCAGACGAAACAGTGTAGAACGGCGTGTTCGTCGCGTATGTGCTTCATGAGCAGCGCATAGCTGCAGAAATTCTCGAAACACTCGACACAGTGATGGTCTTCGGAATGCAGAAGTTGGTGCGCTTCCAGTTTCTCCCGGCTTGCGGTTTGAAATTTGCATTCTTCGCATGTTAGTAATTCATGGCTGTTTTCCTAATAAGAAGCGAAACAATTTAGATATAAGTTTTGCAGTTGCAGCTATCGTTCACTCGTTGTGCCTAAACGCATTTTCTCATGAAAATAAGTCGATTTTGCATATCTAAACACGTTTTTCTCATAGTAAATAATTGCCAAAAGTTGGAATGTAGGAAATTACAGAAAATCACATAGCAATGTTATGAGAAATATGCGTTTAAAGTTAGGCAAACAGAAGAATACTTATTCACGTGACGGTGAATTTAAAAAGCTATAACTTCGTAATTAATGTAGCTACCAACTTGAAATTTTGAGGGAATATATTTGAATAGTTTACCTCGCCTTTGCCAAAAAGTGAAATCTTTGTTACAGATAATTCGACATTTCAAACAATAATATGTAGCACTGGTTGCATTGTCATCAATAATATTGAAACTTTTCTAGGGATTCATTCCCATGATTTACAAATCATGATTCTATTGTGGTTTTCCTAATAAAAAGCGAAACAATTTAGATATACTTTTGCAGTTGCAACTATCGATCACTCGTTGTGCTTAAACGCATTTTCTCATGAAAATAAGTCGATTTCGCATATCTAAACACGTTTTTCTCATAGCAAATAATTGCCAAAAGTTCGCAATGTAGGAAATTACAGAAAATAGTAAGAAGTTGTGAGAAATATGCGTTTAAATTTAAGTAAACCGAAGAACACTTATATTTACAGGTCCATGAATTTAAAAAGCTATAACTTCGTAATTAATGTAGCTATCAACTTGAAATTTTGATGAAATATACTTGAATAGTTTAGCTCGATTGCCGAAAAGTGAGATCTTTGTTACAGATGTTCGAATTTCAAACAATATGTAGTACTGGTTGCATTGTTAAAACTGATATCGAATGTTTTCTAAGGATTCATTCCCTTGATTTACAATTCATGATTCTATTGCTTATATTATTATGGCAATTTTAATGAGTATGAAAAGAAACTTACATATGCAGATTGTTCAAACTCATCGGAAGCTAAAAGCACAATAGTGCCGGATTCGTCCAAAACAAAGTCAGAACCAGGAAACTTGGTAGTGTCGACGGAGCCGATTTCATACTCAGTATCGCATGTATCTTCACTATCTGCATTCGGTGAGCCGCCGCCGCCGCCGCACTCGTTGACAATTTGATAATCGGAGAAGTAGATAATCCCGGCGACTGTGTCCGGAATCACCTCCACTGTAACTTCCTGTTCTGCTTCTGGCTCCTCCGGCTCCTGCACCGCTTCCATGATACATTTAAATTCGCCGAGGTTTCCTCGCCCGCCGCGTCGACGACTTCTTCGAGCTTGCTCTAGGTCATATTTTCGCCAAAAATATGGGAGATGCTAAAACAGTCTCAAAACGTAAACATAGATCTTTCACTTGTCGAAAGTCGAACAATAATACAATAGACTAAAGTTGGGGAATTTTGAAAAGTTACTAGATTTTTTCGGGAAATAAGTAAAAAAGAAAAAAAGAAAATATGAATGTTAAATATAAATAATACAACATATTATTTTATACACTTTAGGTTATTAATTATATTAATATGTTTTCCTGCGGAATTTGAAGAAAAAAATAAAAATTGAAAAGTAAGTTTTAAATTTTTTAGATTGGTACACCTGTCGGAAGTCAACAATGCGCATGTCAAACCAGCACTGTCACCGCTTGCGTTTGTTGTCCCTCTTTTCGATTCCTTTTCTCTCCGACATCTTGCACGAGAGTCGTGTTCGTTGAAACACGTGTAGAAATTCTGTAAAATAAATTAGAAAACATGGAGAAACCCGTCGTGTTGGCACGCGTCATCCGAGTGTTGGGCCGTACCGGTTCCCAGGGACAATGTACGCAAGTAAAGGTCGAATTCATCGGCGAGCAAAACCGACAGATCATCCGCAACGTGAAGGGACCCGTTCGTGAGGGCGACATCCTAACCTTGCTCGAGTCTGAGCGTGAAGCCAGAAGATTACGATAAATTAGGTATGTAGTAATAATTAAACTGAAAATCATCCAACTAACAGCTGTGTTTCTTTTAGGAACTCCAAATTTATAATTAAGTTGTTGCTGGAAACTTTATAAGAACACCTCCAAGATATAAGGTTATAATAATTTTTGTATTTATGTCGGCGGTTTGCAAATAAACTTTCTTGCAACAAAGACAAATAAACGTTTGTATTGTTTTAAACAAATTATCACATTGTTCTATTTGAAGTATTCCTTGAGGAGAGCGACTGCTTTCTTGTGGTTTGCCATGTTGGTTACTTTGGCTTGAAAACGTTTTCCTTTTCCAGCGCCTTTGCCACCGAGTAGTTCACAAATCCTGAATGAAAAATTAGTTAATTATTGGTAATCAATAGCGAAAAAAAATGGAATTAAAGTTAAAAGATGAAAACAATTTCTTACTTGTTCCCAAGTTCACTAATATCCTTCTCATCGCCACATAGGACAATATTTCCAGCTCCTCTTTCTTCACCAGTTGATAAAAACAAAAATTTATCAACTGTACCAACTTCTTTCAGGATGAGGTTCATAAAATCCGGTTCAGCTTCCTTCTTGTGAAGGTAGTAATACTTCTCGGTGGATTCCTTGATTTTTTTGACTTCCATCACGGCAATTTCTTTAAGTACATTTTGTAGGTTCTTGTTGGTGGCTTTGAAGTTCTTTTGGAGTTTGGTAATCAAATCAACGTGTTCATGAGGTCCATTACTGAAATTTTAATATATTTAAAGTTGTAATTTTATTGGGTCCAACCAAAGGCGGCAGGATAATTGGGAATCAGGTAAATCTGATCTGTTATTTAGTGAAAAGCAAATATATAGTGCATAGTGGCTGAAATGCTCAATTCGACTAATATCAATTAATTTTTAAACAAAATAAACTTACTTTAGCAACGCAGTGATTTTTTGTTCTCTTTGAGTAGCCTCGCTCAACTTCTTCAAAACTCTGTTCCCAACAACAAAGTGGAGTAAGCAATGACCTTTACGCTTCGATTTCTCGGTATGGAACAACTTGATAGCCTGCAGTTGGCTCAGATTCTTCACGTGAGTGCCACAGCACATGTTTCTATCAATGCCTTCGATGTTCACAACACGAATATCACCGATATGATCATCTGGTAAATCTTTCACGCTACGTGTCTTTAAAAAACAAGAACAATTATGTAAATTTCAGTATAACTTCCATAAAGCATGAAAGTGTAAATTGCACTGGACATTTTTTAGGAGAAAGTTGTATAATCCGAATAATCGCATAAAACAAAATTGCAAAAATATATTTAAACTTACCAATTCATATTCTTCAGCAGGCATATCCTGCCCGAAAACCTGAACAGTCACATCCCTACCTTCCTGAATATGCCCATTAACAATCGCTTCAACACTCTGAATCTGCTCCGCAGAAAATTCAGGTGTTTGCAGCTCAATATGGCACATATCATCACCGTGCCACCAGGATACGGTCTTGATGCCGTAATCCCTCTCAATCACAGCTGTCACCAAATGTTGCCCGGAATGCTGCTGCATATTATCAAAACGACGATCCCAATTCACCTTCTGCTTGACAACCTCGCCGGGCTTCAATTCATCACTCACATAGTGGAGAGCTTGATCCGCTCGACGCAAAACATGATGGACTTTGACATCATTCATGTATCCATCATCGTAGGGCTTTAAAAATTGAAATGAATAAAATCAGATGCGTTAAAACGTTTTATATTAGAAAATATCCCCTATGTCAAGAACTATTATCAATGTTATAGAAATTATTCGCTGTTTACCTGTCCTCCACCTTCAGGAAACAAAATAGTATCCTTACAAATGACTTCGAAGCCATTCGTCGAAGATTTCTTCCCGTTGAGAGTGATTTCAAAGGTTGCAGGTGTGCATGACAAAATCTCAGTTGAGAACTAATTAAAAGAATGTCAATTACTACATTATTGAGCGTTGGCAAACGAATTTAATTACCTCTTTGAGGAACGAATCGGCTTGGCATTTAAAAACCATTTTGACTACTTATTTCTAGAATTATCTGAGGTAATCTGTGCAAGTGTAGCGCGACCAGAATAAGGTTATGTTAGATGAAATAATCCATAGCTATCTATTCTTTTAATTATTTATTGGGGACGTGCACAAACCCCTCGTAATCGATATTAGAGATTAAAGGACGCTCTATAATACGAAAATAAAATTGAATCAACTAAGATTAGGGAAAATAAAGGTATCATAGCAGTTTTAAATATTTATTGTGTTCTCAGTAGAAAGCTTGCAATCGATAAATAATAATAATTAATATTGAATGAGCGTTGAATATAATGAAGACCTGAATCAATACCAACAATGAAATGCGGCAAAATTAAATTTTCAGCGTTGTTCCTATTCATCTTGTTCCAAATTGATATGACTACCAAATTTTCCATACAAATGTGTCTTTAGGTCACTCATTTTCTCTTTTATTTTCTCCGACTCACTCTTGAGATTATCAATTCCTTCTTCCATAGCTTTCTTATCTTCTTCCAGGCAATCCTAAAGGAGTTTAAAGGTTAATAAATGTATTTCTATTGATATAAGAGTTCTCTTAATTAGTTAAAGTATTGACTTAAGTAAAGTTAAGACTTAGTTTAAGTTATTTACCTTTGTCTTTTCACAATCTTGATAAACAAACACCTCACCAACTAAATAAGGAATTTTCTTGTCGTCATCAAGGAGTTCGATTTCTTCAGCTGCTTCCTCAAAGTTTCTCAGGTCATTCTAAAAGTGTATTCTATGAAAATCATATTCTAAAACGATTAGGTGGATAGACTAACCTCTTTAATTTTTAATTCGTCTTTAATATCATCTAATCGAGCGTTTAATCGAGCAAATTTGTTGATTTTCTGTTGGTCCTCGAATGTGATATGCACATCAGACTCCTAAAATGTATTTGTATATATTTTAAGAGTTTGTGTTGTTTCTCATCATATTTACCGGCTGAAAGGTTCCTTTGTTAGACATAGTGTAGGATAATTTGGTGTAGTTTCGTTGGAAATGTGGAAAATGTGCACATTCAGTTTCCAATTCGAATCGTGGGTGCCGCTTATGGTTATGTTATTTTTACTCATTCATTTGTCTGAAGCGGTGTTGCCGTGGTTGTCAAATTGTCTATAATCATGTAGGCAACACTGACTACATTAATTAACATTTGATAACAACATTGTGTTGTAGGTGATAATTCATATTATTACATTTGGATCAATTTTTGTTAATCAAACCTATTATTTCCTTTTCCTTCTATTCAAGGTTATACTTAAAGTAACTTTTGAAGGTCACTGCTAGGGCCATTAATTGGCAAAAAACCTGGAAATTGTAAACGTTGTAAGCAGTCTGATAGTTAAAAATTGTAGAATGGTTATAGTTAACGCTAGGAGGTAAGTACATGAGGTAGTAAATGTTTGTAAACTGCGAAAATAGACTGTTGATAAACTAATTGTAAGCAGAACGGTCTGTGTAATCCAGTACATTCTGATTTTTGTACTTCTAGGCAATTCTTGTTTTGTTGTTACTATTTTATAAAATGCATAATATGGTTATATGGACTGTGCTCTCCTGTAGTTGTAATTTTACTTCTCCTTACGCATTTTTATTAATAATTAATTACTTCACAGTTTCTTTAACATCTATGTTCGTTTTTATCTCTTCTTTTGTCATAACTTTTGGTAAATATTCAACAAATACATATAATGAACAAATGCATTTATGAATATAAACAAATAATTTTTTAAATTTATAATTCCATGTATTTAGGAATATAAGAAAATACACAGTATAAACAAATTTGCCTATATCGGAATATATTAATATAGAATTATATTAACAATTTTCAAGAATATTATACATTCAAATGATTAATTAACAAGTGAATATTAATGGTTAAAACGTATGAAACGTATCAGGGTTAAGGGAATGAATTTCGGCATTCTCTTCGGCCTTATAATTGTTAACTATAATAACCTTTGCAGATCACGTTAACACACTTATAAATATATAAAAATTCAGAGGAGGTCCGATGAAAGAATTAAAATGCTTTATGTTTCGCTATGGTTAAAAGTGGGCCGATCCCGGAGGTACTGCAATACCGGGCCAACCCGTGGTGTGAGTGGAGCAAGCCCCTAACTCTCACCCATTCCCAAAAATCAGTTTAATATACTGGACCCGCATGCGGGTCGTATCAGATATTAAGCTGATAAGAACAGATACTACACTTTGATCTTAGCCGAAGCCGAGAAGCGATAACTTCAAACGTTTATTCATCAGTTTATAAATTAAAAATTATAATAGCATGTTATTAGAAATGATAGAGCGTCCTCTGTACACGAAACTGCAAGTTAAAATATTATAGGTTACTGCGATCAATTGAGCGGGAAACGTTAAGAAACGTATGCATTACCTGCAACACTTAATTTATACCTTATTATGATTATAAACAAATTATAACATAAACGTACATATAAAAATATGTTTAAGCAAATAATTAGTAAATAAACAAATAACAATAAACCTATAGAAGCTAATACACATAAAATATGCCTACCAATCCATACATATCAAATATGTATATAAATCATATATAAACATACATATATAAATAATTGAATATGAAAATATATAAACAAATGCATTTAAGCTGTCGAAGTTATAAACAAAAATGTAAATATTACATATTTACACATACACACACATACACACACACACACACACACACACACACACACACACACACACACACACACACACACACACA
>JAODAC010042535.1:0-11527 GCA_027575185.1 Mimaenictus wilsoni | reverse complement strand
CGTTTTTACGAGCATTTTCGCAAACCTCTGCAAATTCGCCGATTCGGCCCGGTATTCTTCGCTTAGGCACGTTCTTTCCGCCGATACTAAGAGGATTAAACTAATGCTGGACAAAATAATAATTAACTTAAATATAACCGGAACAAACAATAAGAACTAGACAGGCACAAATAATAGCAGAGAGTAAACTAGAAGAAATAGTTAAAAATTAGAAATGGAAAGTAGAAACATAGGACTGAAAATAAATAGACAAAAAACAAAATGTCTTACGTTCATTTTTAAATTGAAACTAAAAAAACTATTCAATGATTTTACAACACTTTATTTGTCCTTCACAAAC
This sequence comes from Mimaenictus wilsoni, assembly GCA_027575185.1. Taxonomy (NCBI): domain Eukaryota; kingdom Metazoa; phylum Arthropoda; class Insecta; order Coleoptera; family Staphylinidae; genus Mimaenictus; species Mimaenictus wilsoni. The sequence continues at coordinate 11,187 of JAODAC010042535.1, read as the reverse complement.
CAGAACATGAAAATAAGGGGGCTACTCGCTAACATGTTCTATAAAATCTATAGACAGACCCCTTTAAACTAGTCAGTGAAAACCCTTAAAATGATATTTTCATTATTTAAATTTGCACCTTGTTTGCGGGACATTAAAAATGGCACTCCACCACCAGCAAATGTATTCGCCGCGTGTGCATTTGCATAAACCACCCTGCTATTTTTTTCATATCACAACTTCCGTCGCGTCGCCCCCTAGAATGTACAATTGTAGAAGTAGTCGCGCGCGCCAAATCGGTGCATAAATAAGCGCACATTCGTCGCGTACGAATATTTACGCGCATTTCGTGGGCTTACATTAAAAGTGGCCGCGTTCAGCCATTGCATTGTATCGCAATGTGCGTGCGCGTGGCACGCGTGCACGTGCGATTTCCACCCCAAAGTCGGGGCCGTATCATTATGCGCTTTTGTGCGTAATTACAATCGTGATTGTGCACGTTCTGGCTCGATTGTGTGTCGGTGCGCGAATCGCATGAATGCTAATGCGCACGTATCGCTCAGACGGAGGGTGGAGTTGCTTGCCAACCCCACGAGGAGGTCAGGGATATGTCAGGAAAAATGTGCAACCCCCGATTGTGTTTACGTATGGTGCACGAGTCCGCGGATTAGAAGAGCAACACGTGATTGAATTCATAAATTCCTGTTTAAGATAGATTCGAATTAATTACGCACAACTAGAGAGTTCTAGAGTTCAACTTGGAGGGATTCAATTTATAAATTTACTTACCCTACTGCACTTTAACTTTATTCTCAAAACGAATTAAAATACAAAAAGTTCTCTTGCGATTTCTTTTTCACTTGACTTCTTTACATTTCGTCGATAATGTGCGTGTGTGCGGTGATCGGAGCGCATAGGAGCGACACGAATCTCTCTCGTGAATATGGTTCTAAGCACACCACACATACAAACATTCACACATACATACATACATACATACACACATACACATAAACACTCATATACGCCTACACACCTACACACATACACACATACACACATACACATATACACACATACACACATACACACATGCACACATACACACATACACACATACACACACATACACACATACACATATACACACATACACACATACACACATACACACATACACACTTACACACTTACACACTTACACACTTACACACTTAAACACACATATACACATACACACATACACACATACACACATACACACATACACACATACACACATACACATACACACACATGCACACATACACACATACACACTTACACACACACATATACACACAAATACACATATACATATACACACATATCCACACACAGGCACACACTTACACACATATCCACACACAGGCACACACATATCAAAGCACACATTTTGGCAAAAATACACATTCCCCACACGACGGAACGACGAATTCTGCGACAATCCTGCGACACGAAACGAAAATAAACAACAAGTCCAGAAGCAGCGTCCTCGACCAACCAATGAGGCTCTTGATTCATCCATTTCAACGACAATATTCACACACACACACACATACACACATATATGCACACATACATACACGCACAGACACACAGGGCGTAGTATTCCGCCATATTTTCCATTTATCGGCGAAATACATCGTCGCAGCCATTCTAATGTCATCTGGGCAGCTTTTGTTTCGCCATCAATGGCGAATTTATGGCCCGTGGCCCGAGCGAAATGGTCGCCGAACGAAGGTAAAGCCTGCGGCCGCAGCGACTTGCGTTGAACACGTGTACTCTGAATTCAGACAGTTTGACCGCTTGAAGAAGAAAGACAGTGGTGACATCTAGACGTGGACGTGAAATGGAGAGATATAGAGACGTAGGAGAGAAGCTTGAAGGTTGTGTAGATGGATGGATGAAGCAAAATGGATGGAATGTGCTTGGAAAATGTTTCCCATGGTTGCAAAGGAAAATTTACGTTTTGCCAAAAAGAAACCGGTTTGAAACCAATAGATGGCAGCAGTTGTCAAAAAGGCGAAGAAAAGTTTAATTTTTGTTCAGATAAGCTGATTATAACTTTGTTACAAAATTTGACATTTTTTAATTGTGACCTTCCTTTGATGTCTGATAGATGGCAGCAGTTTAATGATTGATTTATTTGCAATTAAAGAGGGAAATGTCCTAAATTTAGATTAAAAGCGATGTTTTCTTCGCAATCCATTCTGTTTTGAAAAGTTTTTCGGAAGGTTTACATTTAATATTAATAGATGGCAGCACTTACAACGTCTCTAAAACGGATCAAATCAATCAAATATCAATCAAACAATTCAAAATTGACGTGCGTAATAATCTCAACATTGAATCATTTAAAATTCCTTGGCCTCCAAATAAGATAAATAAAGTTAAAAAAAACGAAATTCGGTGATGTCAATAAGAGATGGCAGCACTTGAAAACCCATAAATATGTCCAATAAAGGGAAATAATGAAAAATAATCGAACGTATTACACGTTTGAGGCTACAAAAGTCGCAATATCATGAGATGGTATATGTATGTATGTATGTATGCATGCATGCTGCGAGGAGTTTTGTTCGCTCGTTGCGTACGCGATGAGCACGCCGAGATAAGAAGATGGTGCCCATGGGTGCCCGCGAGTGCCACGGGCAGGCATAAACATACTCGCGCCATATTTCAGTGACGCGTTGTCACATCGCGGTCGGTGCTGCAGTAACCAACAGTGGCGGCAGCAGCAGCAGCAGCAGCAGCAGCAGCAGCAGCTGAAGTAGCCAGCAGGAGTATCAGAAGCTAGGAGATGCGCCTACGGCGCAAATGGACACCCCGCGGACGTCGTCGTCGATGTTGTCGTCTGTGCGATTGCGACAGCAGCTACTTTATTTTTATTTTTCGGGCCAACTAGCTGGCCAAAGTCGAAGAGTACCATGCACAGGGTTCAATGTATGTGTGTAATATGAGTATGTGTAAGTGCCTTGTCTTGTAAGAAAGTGTAGGAAGGTGTGTGTATGTTAGTATGTTTGGGTCGCTGCTGCCGGCCTGCCATTCGGCAAGTCGTAAACTAAACTAATGGTCATTTATAATTACTACCGTTTTCGTTTTCTGTCGGTTTTTTCAAGTTTTATGTTTATACACGGTGTGTGTGTGTGTGTGTGTGTGTGTGTGTGTGTGTGTGTGTGTGTGTGTGTGTGTGTGTGTGTGTGTGTGTGTGTGTACATGTGTGTGTGTGTGTGTGTGTACATGTGTGTGTATGTGTGTATGTGTGTGTGTGTGTGTACATACGCAGAAGAACCGTGGAGAGTTATAAGCGTATTCGATTTCATGGGAATTAACTGTTTTTATGAGATCATAGATTTATTACTGCTCATAGCTACCTCATTTATGTTTTTCCCGAAATTCTCTAGGCTCTAACTTGAGAGAAACAGCGTTTTATCAACTTTAAGTTACCTCTACAGATTTAGTTTGTGGCGGCAATCCATTGCCGCACAAGCAATATCAACATCAATAAACCGAATCTCAATCACCAACCTCATCAACAACGTAATCTGCACTCACCAGACTAAACACAGAAATGCTGACACCTCAACACCGATACGGCGCCAGCGAGATCGCGACCTCGTGTTCCGCGTTGCGACAAACTCAAGAAATGGTCGCATCAGCATTTTTCACCTGATAAAAAGTCCACAATTCATAAATTTCAAAAGTTTCAAAGATTTCAATAATTTTATAAATTTCACAAATTTCAAAAAAAATCAATAATTTCAAGAATTTGATAAAATTCAAAAATTGTTATATAATTTAAAAATTTCAATAATTTCATAAATTTCACAAATTTCAAAAATTTCAATAATTTCACAAATTCCAAAAATTTCAATAATTTCACAAATTTCCAAAATTTTCAAAATTTCCAAAATTTCAATAATATTAAAAATAATATTTAAAAAAAAACACAAATTTCACAAATTTCAAAAAATTCAAAAATTTCGAAAAAAAAAATTCAAAAATTGCAGAAATATCTTGGAAAAGTAAAAAGTGAATGCAGATTTTTGAAAAATCTATTTAGTTTGAAGCTATTCTTTGAAAAAAAAACAACACAAAAAATTGTAACATTTACTATTTGATTTTATTTGTAATTTAGTCACGAATACGCACCAAACAAAAAAGTGTGGAAACAAAACACTATTTGAATGTTAATTTAAGGCTATACAAACTTAGTGTGGGATGCATAAACGACACATGAAGATGTAAGAATAGAATCTAAGAAGAATAAAAAGCAAAGGAAAAAAATTACAGTCAAAACCAAAGAATAAATTCTAATAAACGACAGTTGTGAAGCGTTACCTGGCGTTTTGTTTGTCCTCTTTTAAACTTCATTCTTACTTAGACCAACCTTCGTTAGACCACTTCTGTGTACAAGTAAAAAAAAATGACCCTAGATGTATTAATAGGAAGAAACGTTAATTATTAATACTAATTTTAATATTAAGAGAACGTGTGAAAATTTTTCCAAGTCAATAAAATCAATCAAACGAACTTCCTGCTCATCAATCAACCTGCTAAAAATCAGTCCATATTCAAACATTGTTGCTTTAAATGTAAATTTTAAGCTGCTACAAGTCTAGAAATTTACAAGTTAAATTTTGACGTGTTAAATGCGTCTAAAATTGCTGAAAACATTCGACTAACGAACGAATGTCGCAGTGCATTCAAAATCATACATTTTTTCACCTGTTTTTCATCTGTCTGACTCTGATATTCACTTGTTTATGCCTCTTTTATGAATTCTAATTGTTTGTGTATCCAGACGAAAACCTGCCGGTCGTTCTATTGAATATTCATAATTCATTAAACGAGTGAGAAAAAATATAACCGTAATAATCATCCTGAATTTCGTCAAAAAAAAAAACGTAGAAAACGTTTCGATGTCTGGGAAACGCATACATTATGGAATAATACAATATTTATAGGTTTTATGTATTTATGTATTTATGTAAATGTCAAATAAAAAACAGAGCTCAGAAACTGTCAAACGCAACCAACGATATTACGTTATTAACGATAAAATGTGTAAACTACAAGCAATGAATATAGAACGGAAAAAAGCATTGCATTTAAATGGGTTTGTATGAATATAAATACTTGGTTAACACCTTAAAATATTACTTAAGTAAATAACTTAATATTTCTCTATATTTTCCTTTTTGTTCATAGTTTTATTTCTAAATTTACCACGGTAAAATTGAAGAAAAAAGTGAAATCGTCATTTTCACATTTATATTAGTTTGTTTTGGCGCGCGTCGCTCATCTGCGTACACTCTAGCAATGTTAATCTTCTTCGAAGGAGAAAAATCAAAAAGGTTTTAGAAAGACAATAAAATTTGCTTGAATATGACGTTGAGAAATTTTTGCAGAACTTTAAAATTGTATGACTTTAAACAGTTAAAAATTTAAAATTCTTTTCTTTCTTAAAAAATCACGTTTTAAGTAAGAAAATAGTAGATAAATATAAACTATTGTAAAAACAATTAACGTCATATTCTAGAGAATTTAATTTGCTATAAAATGAGCTGCATTGTTGGTAAATCGATTAAGTACAATTTCCTTAATCCTGTACGCAATATCAAAAAACTTATTAGAAAATCGCGGTTAAATCTGGGTAAATCTGAGAATGCTGAATATTTTTATAAGTTTTATAAGCTGTAACTTTGTAAATATTACAGCTATCGACTTGAAATTTTATGAGAACAATCTTGAATAACTAATTAAACTATTCGTAAAGACTAATTTCAAGGAAATCTATATCTTACCTGGTTAATTATGTTAAAAATGTTAATTTAAAAATGATTACCTTGTTTAGATAGCCTCATTTTTAGAATGTCTGAATTGCGTACACTCTAGCGCTATTAATTTTATACAAAAACAAAAAGGTTACACGTTTTTGTAATGTCCATAAAATTTCCTTGAATATGACGTCGAGTAGCTTCAAGAAAATTCTTAAATTACGTATTTTAATTTAATTTCAATGTTAAAATGCAAATTTTCCATCAGAATTCGATATAAAAATACAAATAAAATATATAATTACACATTTTTCTCAAAATCTATAAACGTCATATTCTAAAGAATTTAATCATCTATGAAATAAGCCTTAAGTCAAATAAATCGGTGAAGTAGAAATTGCTAAATCATGTACGCAAAGTGGAAAAACGTTGTAGTAAGAAAGAAAACGCGATAATAGTTGTGTAAATCTATACTTTTCATGAGTTTTAACGAGTTTTATGAGCTTATTTTTCAAAAAATTATGCTCAGGACCCCCGTTAAATAAGGTTCCTCCCTTAATATCTTTAAATGCACTCATCCTTGTAGGTATGCGCACGTCGAGCGTGGGCAGCAAAGTCGAAATTGTGCTATTCCAACGTCTTTTACGCAAAACTGGAACATTTAACGCTCGTTCTTCGTCGGCGCGTTGCGAGTTGTGAGATATTTTATCCATCGCCAAGCCACCAAGATTATCGTCGGTTGTAATCTAATACAGATTGACATCTGCGCCCGGCCTACAGGCAATTAAACTAAGTTATGCAAAGTTATGTTACAGTTTACGCAAAGTGACTTTGCGCCTTTGCGATTCGACCTTATAGGTTTTCTTTTTTTTTTTGCTTTGATGGACAGAAACATTCTTCGCGATTTTAGCGATTTTCGCTTTGTATATTTAGCGCCATCTATATAATTTATGCATCTACCTTCATTGATTTATAAAATAGGCAACTTATTTTGCTTTCAGTTTTTTGTTTCAACTTTTTTGTTTTAGTTTAATAATTTTTTTAGTCTTTTTAGTCTTTTTTGTTTTTCAGTTTTTAGTTTTTTTTTTGTGTTTTACACGTGAAAATAGAGGTTTTCTGGCGGTTTTTGAAAGTTTATTGGCACTTAACGCCATCTAGTGATATTTTAAGAAAGTTCCAACCAAATATACCGCAGAAAGTTGCGTTTGCCTTTCTTAACTATTGTTTTTCATTTTTTAACATGTTTCTATAACATTCTCACTCGTTTTTATATGTTTGTAACATATTTGTTGTAGTTTTTAGTTTTTTGTGTGTGTTTTATACGTGAAAATAGAGGTTTTTCTGGCGGTTTTTGAAAGTTCATTGGCACTTAATGCCATCTAGTGATATTTTAAGAAAGATCCAACCAAATATATCGCAGAAAGTTGCGTTTGCCTTTCTTATCTATTGTTTTGCATTTTTTAACATGTTTCTAAAACATTCTAACACGTTTTTATATGTTTCTAACAAATTTATTTTACTTTTTAGTTTGTTTTTGTGTTTTACACGTGAAAATAGAGGTTTTCTGATGGTTTTTGAAAGTTCATTGGCACTTAACGCCATCTAGTGATATTTTAAGAAAGTTCCAACCAAACATACTGAAGAAAGTGGCGGTTGCCTTTCTTAACTATTGTTTTTCATTTTTAAACACGTTTCTAAAACATTCTCACACGTTTTTATGTTTGTAACATATTTGTTGTAGTTTTTAGTTTTTTTGTGTGTTTTACACGTGAAAATAGAGGTTCTTCTGGGGTTTTTGAAAGTTCATTGGCACTTAACGCCATCTAGTGATATTTTAAGAAAGTTCCAACCAAACATACTGCAGAAAGTGGCGTTTGCCTTTCTTAACTATTGTTTTTCATTTCTTTACACGTTTCTAAAACATTCTCACACGTTTTTATATGTTTGTAACATATTTATTTTAAATAAATACAACGCCGTCGAATGTTCATATTAAAATAATTTAAAAAAAACGTAGGCAACCAACATTACATGACTAACACCCTTAGAATAAATCTTTATAAAATAAAGCTGAAATACCTATAGAATAAATATTTATAGGTTTGAACAGGTAAAACTATGGCTGCCGAGTTGCATGCTTTAGTTTTTAAAGAGCGTACGATTTTTCAGTGAACTGAGAGGAATGCGCAATCAAATAAATTATTGCTTTTATTCCACCGTGCGACGCACGAGACGCACGAGGCGCTCGCGTCCATCTCACTCTGACTCGCACCCGTTGCTTTCGGCTTGCATTTGCATTACGCAAATATAAAGTCGCACAGTCGCACAGTCGTAGATATAATAAAAAGGCAACAAAACGCACATACACACATTTCTTCTCTTGCACTTGATTCTGTTTTTATTTCGCTTCGCCTCTGTATGCCGAATGCAAACTGATTTTACTTCGATTTTATTTCGCCTCATTCGTTGCGTTTCGTTTTTCCTCGTCGACCTCTCTGCATTTTCGCTATTTGCGTTTTTATGACACCGCTCAGCGGTTTACGTATGTAAGTACATATTATACGCATATGAGTCCAAGTATTTTAGTTTCGTCTCTCTTTGATATTTCAGCCGTTTTTTGCCTTGATTGTCTCGAATACGCTTCGAATCGTAGTGAGTCGCTATCCGTTGATGCAGAGCATCGTCGATGGTCGATCGTTTTCGATTCGATTCGAATAGAACTTTGTTTCGAATGTGATTGGATTATGTAAATGCGTGTGGAAATCGTTTAGGCCTCGTAGAGGTCTAGGCGTATATATATGAGGGAGATATAATAAAATAGGCGAGAAAAGTACGCGAGACCCGACAATTATGGCCGTGATATTGTGGGACGAATGCGTTTTGCTCGAGATGAAACTGGAGGAGAGTTGGTTGGGTTCTCTGGACGTTGATTCGCATTGTGTGTGTGTGTGTGTGTGATGTGCGATGTGCGATGTGCGATGTGTGTGTGTGTGTGTGTGTGTATGTTGTGCGGTGTGTGTTGTGCGGTGTGTGTGTGTGTGTGTGTGTGTTGTGCGGTGTGTGTGTGTGTGTGTGTGTGTGCATGTGTGTGTGTGTGTGTGTAAACTAGGCGCTCGATGTGTGTTATGAGATGCAGGGCGTTCGTGTTGATGCCCAACTAGCAAGTGCCGGACGATGTATATACTACGATGCCACCGAGCAGAAGGAGGCAGCAGTACAAGAGACACAGCAAAGAGGCAGCAGGAGAAACGCGCGCCGTCCGTCGTAAACGAGAAGCCTTTATCTTGAAATATATTCGCACACACCAATAACCACCAACTAACAATGCGCAGACTGCAAATCTTCGGGCCCGCAGAGAACGAAACAGGTAAAGGTGCGAACTCTACGAGTATATATATATATATATATATATATATATATATATATATATATGTATGTATGTATGTATGTATGTATGTGAATTCACGTACGGCTCAACTAGAGATAATATAAATATATGGCATACAGGTGCAATGTGCGTACACGGCCAATGTGTGTGTCTGTGTGTGTGTGCAGTGTTTGTTTGTTCTCACCTGCATATTATCCGCTTTGCGGCTTTCGTGTTTAATTCATTTCGAATATTCAATGTGTAATTATTGATGGAAAATTGCATCTTCAATTTCCAAAAGTTCAACTGCAATTTTCGAATCTTGTTTCATAAAAAACAAGAAAAAAGAACGCAAGGTTTTTTCGCACTTAAGAATAAATATAAAGCGAATAAAAGATTAATTAAGAAAAAGTACAGCGCCATCTGTGTACCAAGAAACAAATTTAAAGGAAACTCCAAAATCAACCACTCAATGACCACCTGGTAACATAACTTCGTTTCCACCGTGAAATCTTTGTCTTTATCCTTCTCTTCTAAGAGTCAAGAGTCAGCAAAATTCTTTGACACATGCAGAACAACGCCATCTGTTTTTTTTTTCTCAATATTCCAATTTAATGACTTTAAAACATATCGCATATAACAGTAACAAATTCTTTCCTATCATGTAACTTTCTTTTCCATTTTGTAACTTTACTTACGTACTCCCCATTTCTTCCCAATCGCCATAATGTCAGACGTTCTGCATCAGCGCCATCTATAAGCGCAATGTTTGAACTTTAACCACATTTGACTAAAATTCTAAATTTCAATCATCTACCAGGATGTGTACATGACCTTACATGCCGTTTTGGTACTTTGCTCACCATCAGTAATTTGACACATTCACAACAGCGCCATCTATGTTTAATCGCATTTGAAATATTTTTTTTACAAAAGCAAAAAATGACTCGACTACAATTTCGTTAATGGGTTGAGAGATGGCTAAACATACTTATACAAACTGCTCAACTGATATTTGAAGACGTTGCTAGGAGCGCCATCTGTATTTAATTCCGAAAACTCAACACTTTTAATAAATAATTGGAACAGAACCACTGACCATGAGGTCCCGGGTTCGATTCTCTTCTTCTTATATATAATAGTGTTAGCCTCCAATATAACTAATTACATTGGAAAAGAATTGAAAAGAGCTAATGACCATAACAGTCGATGCTCGGCAAAAAAAAAATAAAAATTAGAACAGAGTAATTCATAGCTTTACTCTGAAACATTTCGCCATAATTATTCTTCTAATGTATTATATGTAAATGAGACGCATTTAAAATCAAATTTAGCAAATTAATATTACTCACCATCAGAGAGCTCAAAATTTCATACTTTATTTTAATTATTTCATTTAGCATTATTTAAATTTAGCGGCATGTTTGATATTTAAAAGCCTCCATTCATTAAATTCATTGCAAAACTATGCAAATTGTTGTATATTTTAAAGTAATGTGTGAATATTTAATTCATTCAATTCACTAATTCCATTTGTAATGCATTCATGTGTGTTTGCCCAGCTTGAAGAGATAGAAAAAGTAAAGTTATTCATACAATTTGTTGAATTGCTTAAATATCTCTGTAAAATACACTTTAATTGCTATAATTTTGTATAAAAAGTATAAAATATCTGCATTTTTCCTCCTGTTGTATGATGTATACATTATATTAATAGAGTCGATTAAGTTATGGTGTACACAACCTACGGCTGGTCATAACAGTACTGGTAGATGATATAGATGTAGGTAAGCACGCTATATATTGGGTTCATGATAGTTTCATAGCAGAGGTCGGCGTCATTAAATACTCGGTGCGAGCGCGATTTTCGAGGAGTTCTTTTGCTCAAGATTTTTCGTAGTAAATCTGAAGCTATGAAGATGAAACAAACATCAAAATGCTTCCCAATTCTTCTACTTTCTCATGGTATCAAGTGTTAATAATAGTAATAAGTAAAATTTAAGTAATATGTGTAAGAGT
>JAODAC010042524.1:0-11528 GCA_027575185.1 Mimaenictus wilsoni | reverse complement strand
TACACTACAGTACATGTAAATATACGCACAAATAGAAACACAAATAGAAATACAAATACAGATACAAATACAAATATTTTCGAGTTCATCGACACTTCTTATCTTGCGATGCCCTGTTGATTCATACATCAACATTATTTAAACGTACGCAAGAAGGCACCTTTTACAAGCACATACAAAACAAAATATACAAATTACTGGACAAATGCAAATACGCAAATGGGCACTGTCGACCAATCAGTAAATCAAATAGTTAAAATTTTACCACACTTACCACAACGTGATCAATTTTACATAGCAAACAGTTACACAGCGACAGTAAAAATGAAAAGAAACATGAACGAAATTACATACAGATTACAAACGAAGTCATGAACTAAATGCAAATGATAAAGAATAATAAAAATTAACGCAGACTAATTCAATTACAAAAAGCATGACGAATACATAAAAACAATTCAAATCTAATACGAAGTCAAACTAATCCAGGCATACGTCAATAACTATCATAATCGTAAGCATCTTTAACATGAAACAATCGTCAAACCATAATATATTACAAATCAAATGCATACAACATAACGGGCACATTCAATAACAACTGCACATAATACAATAAAAACTGATTCACCAAATATAATATCATTGGAACCTCTTGGCGCGCAGGGCGGCAAATTCAAATATTGATGGCGACCAGCAGTCAGCGCATCACAGCGCTGAACAGATTGGCTATAATGAAGGAATTTCATGAAGTAGTGTACTTACAATGGTTCTAGATACTCCCCCACTCTTTAACTTCCTTCCTTAACTGTCCATTCTCTCTTTAATCCTGTGGATACTATCTTTCTACCTTACCTCGATTAACCAAGCATCTAGTAAATTTCATGGTTCTTCGAACTAAATTGAACCGGTGTGAAATAATCAGAGCAAATGGTAGACTGGAAGAGTTACATTCATCCGTCTATACCAGGTGAGTTTTTTAACGTGAAAACTTTAAATATCTCGAGAAATATGCCGTCTACGAAAAAATTTTAGGTAATTTAAAAGTAACCATTCCATGGGGTAAATATGATCGTGGTATACTCAGCCCCTCAACCGCACCCCCGGGCGTGAAATGGGGGTAACTTTGGTACGACTAAAAGTATGTAAGATTTGTTCGAAACATTTTTTTCGTAGTTTCGTAGCGGTAAAAATTAATTTTATGAATTTATTTTCCAATGTAAAAATCGGGCAAAATTATTTTCTTGGCTCAGTACACAGTTTATTGTTACAGATATACCTGGTAGTGGATGCGGTAAATGCTCAAAATGATGCCCGTCGATTTCAGCGCATGTGCAAGTAACCCTCGATTAACGCGGTCTCAAAAAGTACAGTTTTGAATATCGCGGTTATCGGTGAGATCAAAACATTTAATCGCGATAATCAAATACGTGTTTTTTAAAGACCGCGTATATCGAGGGTTAGTTGTACATGCATTTAAATCGAGGAGTATCACTTAAAACATTTACTGTAATCATTTCTAGGCATATCTGTAATAATAAATTGTGTACTACGCCAAGAAAAAAATTAGCGCGATCTTTACATTGAAAAAAAATTCATAAAATTGATTTTTATCGCTTACAGAAGCAACAACGAAAAAAATGTTTCCAACAAATCTTACTTACTTGTAGTCGTACAATTCGAATTTGCATTAAAAATAGGGGTACCTATTTAAAAGTTAAAAGAAGTTACCTCCATCCCATTCACTGGGGGTAGAGTTGGGGGGCTGAGTTCCACGATCAATTTTCCCCTATGGAATGGTTACTTTTTGATTATTAGCAATTTTTTCGTAGAGGGCTTATTTCTCGAGATATTTGAAGTTTTCACGTTAAAAAAACTCACCCGGTATATGTGGTCGTTTTTAAAATCAACATATGGCAATGGTTCGAAGGACCAAGTTGATATGCTAAATATTCTTGTAAAAGAATTTGATCTATTTTTTTCTTTATATTAGTTATCATACGCTGGACTAGAGATAACTAAGCGAGCTATTCAATTCAAGACTATTCAAGACTTTTCATACCTCTTCAAACTATACTTCCACCGGTTCGAAGGACCATAAAAAGTGTTTTCAAAGGCAGACGTTGATTTTATCCGAAACTGAGGATTTAGTGACAGAAATTAATAATCAGAGAGAAATATAGACTGAGGACATCACACATTCATTTATGTATTTTGTAATTATCAATAACCACCTCTTAAAATGTTTCGGAGGATCAATTAATATCATAAATATTCCTATATACTTTAAACAATTTTTACTTCATATTAGTCATCATATTAGTCACCCATTCAACTTTCTCATTATACATAGCAAAAAGGTAACGATAATAAATCGTTGATATTACAATTACAATAGAAGCGGAAACGTACAAGGTTTATCATAAACTGCAGATAGAGGACAAACGATAAACAAACATAATGTATCATTACAATCCCATTTCCACATACATGTGTGTCGTATGTCGTAGACACATAATACTCTTTTTTTATATACAATTGACATTTCTCCTTGTTCCATTTCCATTAGACATCAATCGCTTCTAGTACAGCTACTGGTATGTATCTAATATTTATATTTATACATGAGGAACTTTCCATGTCGCGGCCATTACTGACTGCATTGCGATGCTGATAAACTGGCACAAAAACAATGATAAAACTGTTGTGAGATTACGTATGTACATACGCTCTGATATCGGTGGTTATTTACGACGGGATTGAGTAATGGCAATCAATGTAATTTGATCAATCATGTGATAATAGCGGGTTTGATACTTTGTTTGCAAAAATAGTGTCATTTAGTTTTTTTGGTATTTGTTCCTATAAATGAGCTGAACCTGAAAATATTTCCTAATCCCTTTTCTAACCCGCAGACGCCATCATATAAGGGCTATATGTGTCAGAAAAGTATTGGTATCGATAAGTATCGATACTTCTGTTCGATACTTATTATTGCGAACCTATGAAACTGATGATAAATTGTCATGTGGGTTTTGTTATCATGATTAGTTGTTTCGTATCGGATAGAATAACGTGTTCTCCCCTGTATTTATTACGTTACGACCCGATGCGGTTTGTAGTACTTATCGATACCTGATTATTGGATACCTACCGATTTTTTTCGCCATCTGCATTTGTTGAATATAAGCTTAACTAGTCTGCTTAACTGAAATGTTTTGCTCGATACATTTCGATATTTATTGAAATCGTTCGGTACTGTCGATACTTATCGGTGCTTTAGACCCAAGCGAAGGTACGAATACAATTTCGATACCATCGAATATGTGTGTATTTTCATATACGATTACTATGAGTGTTAGTACGAGTATCCAAATACTGCCTGTTGGAAGAGAGTAAATATTTTGAAACGGTATTAGTAGATGGCATCATCGTCGTTTTTCGATACTTTCGGTATAGATAAGTATATACAACCTCTATTGACATTCTCTTACACACACTACAGATTTCGCACAACCACAAGCCAATAATATCCAAATCAAATATAAAATATACAATTAACCACTCAAAATGTAAAATAATCTACTCTACCTTCCTCCACTCTTACGCTTCTTCTCCGGTAGCATCATTGCGATGTAAGTCACCCCTCCTCCCTTCTCATCTAGCCTTCCTTTCACTTGATTACCCTCTCTTCCTCCGGCCCAGTGCGTTTCCTTTCCTATGCCCTCATATTGCCACGCCAGGTACCCACATCTACCCTCATTCATACCTTTCGCCCCCTTTCCTCTGATCCACAACGCGCTCTCGCCAGTAGTGAGTTCTCACTTGCACTAAGATCCCTATCCGCCTATGTATACAGGCCTCCTCCCCACCACGTGGATTCTCTGGTATGATGGATTGTAGAAGCTGAGCACCATATGGTTTTGCCTTATTTGTTCTTCTATCCCGGTTCCTCTCTACCTTACTACGCCCTCTAATGCTCCACGTTCCTGCCACAGTCGCCTGGCCACCAACTTGGAGAGGCCCCCAAATTCGTACGCCAGCCTCTTACACATTGCCCATACTGCTAGCACCCCATTGCCCCCCCCCCCACCTCCTGCTAGCACAGTACATCCACACATTCTTCACCAGTCTCTCACTTCCCATTCCCTCCAACCCTTCCTCATATTTTGCGGCACTCTTTCAATCGTTTCCACTTTCATACTAAGCCTTTCTGCCTGCTGAAGCATTATGTAGTCCGGAGTAGATCTCTCCAATCCCATCATATCTTCAGGAACCAGGTCTCCCGTTCCAATACCTCCCATTCATCCAATCCCCACACTTCCACTCCATACAGTGATATCAGCTTCACACACGCATCCCACATTTTCATTCCTATATCCCAATTTCCTCCCCACATACTCCTCCATTTACCCTTTATACTTTCCCGTGCACCTTGCCTTCCCTTGCACCCATTTCACGTGGTCTTTCCATACACCCAACGACTTGAACAGATACGTATCGATACAATCTTTCGATACTTTGGTATCGGTACTATCAAGTTTTTTTTTCTATCAAAAATATTGACTAAAAAATTCTGATAGCTGCAATTTTTTGATCCCAAAGCAACGACAGTCAAATTCAAACTTCAATAGAATTGTTCCAAAATTACGATCAATAATAAATTACAAATTAGATAAACTTTGCAATTAACGTAACTTAAAAGTTACGCAGTGTGAATATGGCAGCGTGATGATTTGGATAAATTGTTGTCTGTTGTAATTTTATAATCTCAAATGGAATATTCCGTCTCGCATTTGTATATACTCGAGTGAGTATATGTATATGATAAACAAACCGAAAATAGCCGAAAATACACAGGCTCCTCACGCCAACGCTCACCGGCTATTTTCAATCAAGAGTAGGATCTACGCTTGTGTGTTCATATCTCTATATACATACTCATCTGTGGATGTATACGGTGACCCTGAAATTTATATCGATACGCAGTCTGCTCACGCCGCGCTGTACCGCACTGCTACCAACCAGCAGGACGAAAATAAACCCGAATACAAACAACCGCAAAGCAGCACCAAATGTGAATTATGTACGTCGGTCGTAATAAGGTAGAAAATACAACATTGTACAACGGAGCCCCCGATTGTCAAATCGATTAGCATTTAATTGTAAATATTATGGTTTATATTTGTAGAGGAGGGGCATTATGTAATAGCCTGATTTTAATTAATTAAGTTTACAAACTGAAAAACTCAAAAACAAGTTAAGCATATATACAAAACAAATAATAATGAACATCCGTTGATAAATACAAATTATAATGATAACATCAACTTGTTTAAAAGAGATTATAACTAATTAACCTTCCCAAAGTTGATCAAATAAGGATCAAGAAAGATCAAATAAAGATCAAATATTTTATTAATTATATTCAGATTTATCCGAAAAATGGAGAAATATATTATTATTGTAATTTGGTCCTTAGAGTTTTAGAAATTTATCATTCTGAATAGAAAATGTCTTATCACTCCACCTGGAAATGCTGAGACTCTTATAAAAAAGACGCAAGCTAGACAGTAGATGAATATCGGCGGTTCTGAGCCCTCCCCCACCTCTACTCGAATCACTGCCATCAGTTCGGAGTGTTTAGTGGAATATGACGTCACAAGTTTTGAAATTGGGTATTGTCAATCTTCGTGATTGTCGATCGTATATAAATTAGACTCCGAACTTGTGACCACAATTGATTCTGAAACTGTGAATTCCGGAATTGCAAAAAATACTTATTATTATTTTATTTATTCAACCTTGTTCTACCACATAGTGGTGTAAGGGATTAGTAACTTTCACCCGGCCCAATACGGTCTCGCTACTGATGGTACTTGCTCTGAACTTTCTTGTGCATATGGTTTTTTTTTTCCGGGGACCGTTGCAAGCGAATCGCCCAACCTTCGTTCGCGTTTTTAACGCGAAATCAGGAGTTCGCGGACGGCGTCGCAGCTGCTTGTTGAGTGGGGAGACCAATTGGTCTCCCATCCAACGCCTAGCTACGTCCGACGTTGCTTAACTGCTGTGATCTAACGAGCACCAAGCTCCACAACGGGGCAAGCCGCCGCTAAAAAAATTAAAAAAATACTTAATGATTTTTAAAGGCCTTGCAGGTTAATGAAGTTCTCAGAATAGTTATAAATGTACATACTTATATACTCGGAATAGAATTCATTCTTTATATATTAACCCATGAACTAATTTAACAATAGTGTTGTGCGGTAGTCGAGGTTTTTAAAACCATTAATTTATTTCCCGTAGATAGCGCGGTACCAGACTTGATTTTCTGTTAAGTTCCTTCAGATATCGCGACACAAATTTTGCTCAAAGCCCACCTCAGACGTCAAAGTTCAAAATACACGAAGTAAGAAGCACAACGACCTTATTAAAACGGCACAATGAACATTCAAATACAAAAACAAAATACAAGTAAACCCGAAAACTCAACAGGAGAGTAATAGGCCGAATCGGGCGCGAACCACGCTTTTATGGTGGCGCAGCGCCCCCTCCTCATTGCTACTGAGCGCATCCCCAACGTCTTAAGCATAGTGGCGCAGCAAGCAACCCCTATCTTAGGCAACCAACTCAACAAATAGATACATTGATTTTTTTTACAAAAAAAACTTCTTTTTGTAAAGAATTATATTCTACTTACCAATAATATAACGCATGCACCTACAAAATGGTACAAAAACATGTTTTTGTAAGCTACTTTGAATAAGATATGACATTACTTTTTTAATTCTTATCAAATATCGTTAAAACATGTTTCAACTAACCTAGTTTAACAAAAAAATAGCTCATTACTGAAATTATGTCTAATGAAATAAAACTGGAACAATTGACATAGTTTAACCAATTGTATTCGAACTAGAACTTTAAGAACTTTAAGTTTATTTTAATGTCTATCTTAATATTTTCTCTAATGGATATTATGTTATAACTTATAACAACTGTTATAACTTATGTTTATGTTAAAACTGGATATTGTCAATCGTCGTCACTGATTGTCGATCATCTCTACATTATACCCTGAACTTGTCGTCACAATTGATCCTGAGAAGATATAGGGAAATGACTATGATTTCCGAAAATTTCTTTTATTATTGAAAAAAATACTTATTAATAATTTTTAAAGGCCTTGCAGGTTAATGAAGTTCTCAGAATAGTTATAAATGTTTCTTATATACTCCGAATAGAATTCGTTCTTTATATATTAACCCATGATCTAATTTAACAATAGAAACAGAAGTTTTTTATACAAAAAAACTTCTTTTTCTAAAGAATTATATCCTAATTACCAATAATATGACGCATGCACCTAGAAAAGGGTACAAAAACATGTTTGGAATAAGGTATGACATTACTTTGTTAATTCTTATGAAATATCGTTGAAACATCTTTCAACTAAACTAGAATAGCCAAAAAACAGCTCATTACTGAAATTATGTCTATTATTATTATTCAACAACCTCTTTCTACCACATTGTGGTGTAAGGTAATAGTAACTTTCACCCGGCCCAATCCGGTCTCGCTACTGATGGTACTTGCTCTGAACTTTTTGCGCATATGGGTTTTTCCGGGGACCGTTGCAAGCGAATCGCGTTTTTACCGCGAAATCAAGAGTTCGCGGATGGCGCCGCAGCCGCTTGTTGAGGGAGGAGACCAAGTGGTCACCCATCCAACGCCGACGTGGCTTAACTGCAGTGATCTAACGAGCACCGAGCTCCACAACGCGGCAAGCCGCCGCTTGAAATTATGTCTAATAAAACAATTCAAATCTATATATTTACCAAGGACGTTAAGTTTATTTTAATGTCTATCCTAATATTTTCTCTAATTTATATTATGTTATAAGTATACATAAGCATATGAAATGTTTGACAAACTGTGCTGCCTTCTAAAAAACGATTAACAGTTTTTTCTCTCTGAAATTATAAATTCAACAATGTTTGCTCATGTTATAACAACGTTATCACATTGATCCAATGAAAAATATTGCCATAGACACAAGTTATATCAACAAACAATATTGCATTATTATCTTTATCATATATTAAACATTGTGTATTATGTTTCTTTCGAATTAAATAAAATGAAACCAGCTGATACATAATATAATAAACAGTATCACACGAGTGTAGAAATGTACAATGAAGTCTTGATTAGCGCGGTTAAGGGGGCCCTGAGGTTTGACGCGCTACATGTCGCAGCGGTAAGATATATCTCATACCGCAGTGGTGAACAACCTTTTTTGTCATCGGGCCGGTAAAATTGATTTTTTTTGTTGCTTTTTTCCGGTCGCTCTCCCCGAATTAGCATCTCCACCCACACATCTCAAATTCTCAAAGGGGTAGTCCTCCTTGAGTTTGGAATTCTTCGCAAGTATACAAATATGGTTGGCGGATCGCATGCGTGCGGTACCACGTATATCGGAGGTTAGGCTCCAATCGTTTGAGCGCATTAGTCTGTTACCTGTACTCTCATAACATAATTCGCACGACAAAAAATGTTTAAGAACATTTTCTCTAAGTCGCTTATCGTCTTCTTATTGTTATTTGATGAAATTCATTTGGTTCCCATACATATATTTCGCATAGTGTTGAGAAACGAATTGTTCTTGTTTTTTGCAATTTTCCTCTGCAGACTTAACCTAGCAATAACAATCTTCTTCTTCTTCTTCTTCTTCTTCTTCTCTTCTTCTTCTTCTTCTTCTTCTTCTTCTTCTTCTTTTCTTCTTCTTCTTCGTTCACCCGCTTTGTCGCTGACCGGGCATAGGCCAGTGGCCTGTCATTCTTCCAGATTTTTTGTCTGGGTAACTATGAACATATTTATTCCCTTTGGGTAGGTTGCTAGCCCGGCCCAGGGTGAAGAAGACTTCTATAACGACAACCACAGATGTTAATGTGGTTGCCGGAACGAGTAGTGGGGTTATTGTCACGACCAGGATTTGATCCTGGATCCCCCTGCGTGGTAAGCAGCGATCTTACCAACTGGGTTACTACGCTCATGATTATAGCAATAAAATGTTTAATTTCTCGACGTGTAAAAGTTTCCAATCCTGAGAATCTTGCATTTCTTGCGGGAGGTGACGCAAGAGAAAACGCAGGAGTACTGGTGTGCCCCAAGAGCGATACTAGCCGAAGGGAGTTGAGGTTTGTGTTTGTAGCATTGGTGTGCTCACTTCGGATTCTAGTTAGAGACTACTTTATTTTAAAATCTTAGAACTAACTTAAGCGACAACGGTCAGTGCCGCAGTGACATTTTCTTTCTCTTTCTCTCTTTCTCTCTAGCGTGGTACATATAACAGTACCACGTACTCACCCCGTAGTGGCCTACCACTCTCAATCGCTGGGTTTAGCCCGATTTTTACATTGGGAAATAAATTCATAGAATTAGTTTTTACCGTTTAAATGTTTCGAACAAATCTTACTTACTTTTACTTTTTTCGTACAATGCGAATCTTCATTAAAAAATAGGGGTACCCAGTTAAAAGTTACCTCCACTTCACTCACTGGGGGTGAGATTGGGGGCTGAATATACTACTATCAAATTTCCCCCATGGAATGATTACTTTTTGATTACCTACATTTTTTTCCGTAGCGGACATATTTCTCGAAATATTTAAAGTTTTCACGTTAAAAAACTCACCCGGTATAAATAATTTCGGGAATTTTGTGAAATGTAAATCACATCCGACATTCCATAAGTTTATCTCAATAGGAATATAATGTACTTAAGTTAAACAATAAACGAAATTTTATAGTATCAAATTTCTATTGAAAATCGTCGTTGAAAACTTGAATATTTTAAAATCTGCTAACTTCTCACTGGTTACTTTCCCACAAACCTTTCTGAAATTACTGAAATAACTCTGAACTACTGAAAATTAACTAATAAACTCTAGAAACAGTAAACCATTCATGTATCAAACTTTAAAACTTTAGCGAACGTTAAAATACCAACCAATTTTTCGAAATATTATCACCCGAAATGTTTCCACAAATTGCGACTTTACACATCGAAATGAAAACATTACATGACCTTTCTGCGTCTGTAAGATTTGCGATTGCATAATGCTAAAAAACGGACGACATTTCACGTGTTTGCCCAGGTTATCACCATGTTGTCGGATGGCAATTGCGATGGTGATAATGGTGATAATCGCAATTTTCAGCCCGATATATTTCGGCCCGGCTGATGTAATCGATGATGCAATATTTTGCGCCATATTCTGCGTCGTATTCGCCAAAAAACATGGCCGCCCTCGACCATTGAATGCTAACGAACCGAACTGCGTGTGCCAGCTCACAATCAGAGTTCGTGAGCGCGGCGATCGCAATAAATCGCGAGTTCGTTTACCCATTGCCCACGAATGCGAATCCGACATGTTTTCGCACATCTCTCTTTTTCTCTCCCTCTCTTTCTTTCACGCTATAGTCTGCTATAGTATTCAAGAAACAAGTATGAGCGAACAAGAATAAGAATGAGAAATCACATGCCAGAACTGATGCTCGAGTTCGTGGCCGGCCGAGGCCCCTCTTCGTCTTGTGAATATATCCGGCTGATTTTTTTATTGTTGTTTTCATGAGCGTGTGACGCGACGAGGACGCGCCGTTTGTTTGTAAACACAAACAGCCTCGGCGGCGACGCGCCGGCTTCCACGGTGCGTTGAGCTAGTTGAGTTTGTTTTTAGTTTTGCAATTAGTTTCAGGCGAGGTGCGGTTTGTGGGTTCGTAATTTTTTTTTTCGGTCGTGGAGTCTTGCTCAAATTCTGCCTGACCCCGAATTATTTTGTTGTTGTTTTGAATTTCACTTCGGTTGCCTTTGTTTTGAGAGGCAGGTAGTGTTTGTTGTTTCTGGAGAGGAATATAATTTGATTTGATTGATAATAAATGTGTTTGTTGCTTTTGATTATTTTCTCGGTTTTGAATTTTCATGTGAATTTCACCTTTATATCGACATTATTCATGTTTTAAAAAGTTAATCAGCATATTTGGGAAGATATCGATATTTCTGTACGATACTTTTTGATACGTTAGATATCGAGAAGCGTGCCGTCACGTAAGGCCAAGAGAATCTCGAAAATTCCTTTCTTGAGAGACGTTTTTCGCAAAAATACTGGTAAAGATATATTTACATCACTATAATCCACTTATCCATTTATAATACCTTTGATATTTTTGATACCTATAATATAGATACTTTGCTGTCTCGTTGCTATATGGAATAAGTTAACCTCATTTTTTTACGGAATATTATATTTTATGTTTATTATTTCTGTTAAAATTAAGTAACTTAGAGATAACCTAGAAAATTTATTGGTGTTAAACTTGGGGAAAAAACAGGGTTCGTGAAAATTAGTAAACTATATTCTTCTCGTTAATGTTTAATGTTAATTGTTTATCGGCGAATGGCGAAAATATACTGACAATAATATCGATGAGAAACGAATGATCAAAAAGCAAATATTGCTTCGTACC
>JAODAC010042502.1:0-11531 GCA_027575185.1 Mimaenictus wilsoni | reverse complement strand
ATATATCAAAATAAACAGCTCCTTAAGGTGCCGCATATGGCATATACGTATTTTAATTTTTTCTATTTAAAGACGATACTTATAGGAACTTTTTTTCAAAACATAGAATTCAAACTCAAACTTGCAAGGAGAGTGTTCCAATTGTCCAACACCAAATGGAATGAAACTTTTTGTACGTGTAGTACATATATAGAAATAATTTGAGTTAACGGGATTGTATGCCGTTTTGAGCCGTTTCCCCAAAAACAATTATCAAAGTTTGGACACAAATAAGTCATGGTATATATTGCCTTAACAGCACGCTTTGTCGTATCAATTTCGTGGTGCATTCGTTGGTGTGCTTGTCTTTTGATTCAAGGTTTTCAGATTCGAATTTTACCTGTGAACTTTTTTTTTTCTTTTTAAATTACATATTTAACAAATAATTACATAACAAGTACTTCACAACTGATTTCATATTACGAATCACGCAACTAATTCAATATTAAAACAATATCTTGGAACAATCAATTTCTCAATATAGCCCATTGTAATTTATATGATAAGGACACTATTCTCATATATGCGAGGAAAGTAGCAAACCTTTCAGAAGAAAGAGATATAACAATATTTATATCGAGAATGAGGTATGTTTGTGTACAGATACGTTAAAAAAACAAGTTCATTAAAAACGCCGCTAAAATGTGCAATATGTTATTTATTTGTTATTTATTATTATATAATTATTTGTTAAATATGTAATTTAATAAGAAAAAAAAGTTCGCAGGCAAAATTCGAATGTGCAAACCTCCCACCTGAAGTCAAGCACTCTAACGTATACGCCGGCACGACGGAGTGTGCTGTTAAAGCATGGTATATATGCTCTATCTGTGGTAAACTTTGAAAATTGTTTTTGGGCAAACGGCTCAAAACGGCATAAAATCCCGTTAACACAAATTATTTCTATATATGTACTACACGTACAAAAAGTTTCATTCAATTTGGTGTCGGACAATTGGAACACTCCTTTTTTAGCATAAAAATGGGAAACCATCTTATTAATTGATAAACGAGGATAACCATCAAAAGAATACAAAATAAGCCAGGATGAAGTCGAGATGATAGATTTGTGATCGATGACGGTTATTGTTGGCTTTACCATTGCTCGGCGGTATGAGATCCGGATTCTTATCGTCGCTGAGCGACGTGTCCGTAGTAAACGTGGAGACGACGGGATTGAGCGGTATCTCCTCGCGTTTAGGGCTGCGTTGGCGACGCTCGTGTACAGGGCTGTCCACTTTGAAGCGACGCACGGCGAAGATAATCGCACCGATCGCACCCGCCACGATCAGAGTTGCGCCTGCCGCCAGGACGATGTACAACCACGGTCCGCCACTCGATGATCGGTCATCGCCGACGGGACCTGTAGATCGACGCTGTTCTTTGAGACCGGGCGCCTGCAGTGTATGCAGCGTCAACGAATTCGAACCCTTCGACCAACCTAAAAAGCAGATGAGAGTAAGAGTGCGGCCAGCTGTCTAACAAGGGTCCCAAAAAACGGCTCTAGGATACAATAGATAGAGGATGGATGGAGGTTCCTTGGGGTTTCTATTGTATGCAAAAAATATAAAGGAGGGGATTTAATCAAAGCTTGCATAAATTACGATAGTTATTGATTTTTTTCTATAGGTGAATACATAAGGAATTTTTTGAACGAGTTGATCATTTTTTACTCAAGAGAAACGTGGGTCTATAAAATATGTGAAAAGGAGGACGAGAGGAAATTTAGAGGCACGAAAAATGTGTCATAATTAGTGTGAATTTGTATTTAATTTGTGTATCATTTGATTCGATTAAATTTACCTCAAACTTAATAGCCTCTAAACTTATGTTTGTTAATTCAGATACCTTCAATTATCAGTATTTCTCATACAATTTAGACTAGGTCCTGGTGAATACAGGAGAAATGATTAATATTAATAGAACTATCACTACCGGTATATTGCACTACAATAGATTACAAGCTTTCTGTAAATAAATTGACAAGATTTATAGTTGAATAGTTATAAAATGCATATAAAATACTAAATTGAAGTAAATGGAATATAGAACTTACCACAATACTTATATAAATTCATAAATTAAAGCATAAATTCATCGTAATCCTACAAAATTTATATCCAAATTAATATTCTATAGTTTATTTATACATTACATTATGCATAAACGTAGAAATATGTTTATAATGCATTGTTGCGAACCCTCCAACAACAAAATTGATTATATGGTATTTATCAATTTTGCAATCATTTTAAATCAAGTTATTCAATTTCTATTCTGCATTGTAAACCTGTTTGGCATCGACGCGATGGAGGATGCAAATACCAGGATAACAGCCTCATCCACGCAATTAATTCCGCTTGCGTGCCACCATCAACAGATTCACCCGATTTAATTATCCCGCGAAATCTACTAAATTTTTTACCACCGCATTTAACGCGCATTAAGCATTCGCAGCGCGTGAAAGAAATCAATAGAAATGCGCGGAGTTGAGAAAGAATCGTTAAAAGGCTCACGCTCTTTGAATATCATCAGATTAATCACACTCGTGCGGCAAAGATGGCAATAAATTATCGCGAGTTACTTATTTGCGTAACGTGAAATGATATTTTCAATATTTGATTTCGTGTTGTCGTTCCACAGCCGACTGATAATTAAATCCGCATACCAAATGCGTTTTGTACGAAATTAACTGGGACGCTCGCGGATAACTATCCCAAATTTGTGGGCGGAAGTGCGTAAGCCAAGCGGCGTAATGCTGTTTACAAATGTTGGCGTTCGAAATTTCGGATTTGCGTAAATCAAAATCCGGAAACTATTGCGGGCCCCGTCGTAGTGTTAATAATGGCGCGAGTGCGCTAAAGCCGACGCTAAATAATTAACAACCTGTTACTAGTTGATGAGACGCCTGCTACCATATATACCACGGAAAGGGGCGGTTGGGGAGGGTTGGTGCGCAGTAAGCGGCCAGCCGGATGCGCGCCTCAGATTAGATTAATCTTATCTGAAAGCACTTTTCTCGTTTCTGCCACTCGCTTTTCGGTTGGTAATCCCACCACGACCGCCGTCAGCAAACGAAAATTAAAGAGAGTGATTTCAATTTACGCCCGGTGTGGAGCTGGGTTAATCGCAAGCCACCTTATTAATTACTGCACAATTTATTTAGTTTCATTAATTATTTTTATGTTGGTGTAATTAGATATAAAGTTTTTATGGATATGAATATTTTTGCCTTTTTCCAAAGTAAACAGGTTTTTCCCTTTTTTGATAATAATCGATAAATAATAATCGATAAATAAAAGATAAATAATCGATAGTTACAAATGGTTTATTAAAACAGAAGGTAGCTAGAAAGATTAAAAGGAACAAATTTATATCAATTGTCATTTTGACCAATACATATAAAGTGTATAAAGGTGCAGAAAGCGAGGAAAGAAGAGTGGGATTGGATCGAGCATCAGTAAAACCACACTAGATAAAGCAATGATAGGAAGCTATATGAAGATATGAAAAGTTTTACCTTTGGCATTAATAGAGTAGGTCGTCACCGAGTATTCCTGTGCTGGATCCAGGTTCGGAATATGGAAATCGGGTGTCGACGCCGAAAGGTTGGCGATGAGGACGTCGCCGGCAGTCACCAGCAGAGCGAACTTTTGCCGCATGCCGCCGTCGAAGCCTTTCTTGCAGCCGAACGTCGCCGAGTGATGTGTGACGTTGGCAAAGGCGCACGTATTGGGCGGATCAGGCTTGCCTGCGGGCACGATGTGGTACGTGCAGGGCACACGCTGCGATCCCAGCTCATTCCGGCCCCAGCACTGCAGCGTCCCGTAATCGGCAGCCACCTTCGGCGTGTACGTCAGCTGGCTACCACCCGGCTCGGCGGTGAATTCGGTCAATTCGCGAGAAATCCCCGGCGTACTGTTGAAGCTCCATCGGAACAATTGCGCTGCCGGTTCGGCCTCCACCTGCAACCACCAGCAAACGCGTTAGTAAGTTCGAAAATGCTCCGCCACTGCAAACATCATCAAAAGTTACGCATTTTAATACGAACTACGTCGTCGAAACTTTAACTTAGTCATCCCTTACTGGGAGTTTCGTAACTTTGCAAATTTAATTGAAAGCAGAGTGGACTTAGTGCAATCCAGCGTAGATTTTTGATATTTCAAAGTTTACGTTGCATTAAGCTGTGGCGTTTTAATCTCGCACATTTCTACCATTAAGCAGTAAATTTTTAATGATTAATTAATACGAGCGTGTTTTAGCTGCGAGAAGATGGAATATCCGCAAGTTTAACGATCGCAGAAGGCGGACAATAACTCGAATTCATAACTTAAAGCATTCGCAAACAATAAAAGTTGATAGCTACGCTTCGTGTTCGGCGGGTTGGCGGTTGGTGATGCTGCGAGATTGCTACCGCCTCCGAACATTATGCATTATTCTAATGCACGCCGGCGCGAGCGCGCTTGTTTGCATTGTTGCGATGTCTATTGTACGTGGTGATACAAATGCGCGCAAATTGCCTCCGTACATTTTTGATTTACGGTGGCGGCGGCGACACCATCTCCTGCCGCTGCCAACTCGCTTGCGGCTGCAGTTTGTCGCGGCCCGGCGGCCGACGATACGCGCCCACTAATACGTGAGTGGCGGCTCGTTAGAGCGCGTTTGAGGAATAAATTGGGTGGAAAGTTTTGGGTGAGCACTAAGTTCGGCGACGGTGTCGTGTGATACACACCGAGCGTGCGATGATTGTCATCCGCAGAGTTTGCTGCGTTAAGAAGACGACACCGGCGACGTCGCCGTGCACGACGTGTCGCATGCCTTCAATTAGCGGATAAGAAACTTGCCTGAATGCGATAATGAGTGCCCTTTATGATGCTATTAATGGCATGCTGATAACAGACAAGTGAGGATGGCACACAATGTGGTGGCGGACGCGTGGGTGCGATTATGCTGGTATGTAAATGATTGCGGTGTTTGCCAGTGGAATTTAACACTTGCTGTTTGTGAAAACTTCGGAGTGCATTAGCGTAATGGCGTAATTGTTTAGTACGCTGTTGATTATACAGATGATCTTGATGTTTACTTCTTCTTTATAAAGATAAGTAAACAAAACTTTTTAAATTTCGGTACCATGATTATTGTGCGTATAATTTAAAAGTAAAAAGAACATGCTTATTTTATCTCTCTTTTACCATTCAGATTTGTATCTTTTCAAAATGAACATTACAAAATCTGCAAGGTAGTAGGAAAACCGAGCCTTCAAGGTATAATGTACTCTGCACAGTACTCGATGGAGCCGCCCAACTCGAAGCGATAACTTCCTGCGGCCGGGTTAAGTGGACTTAATTTACTAAATACGTGCGGTTGGACGGTGCGGTGCGGGAAATATGAGACCTCAATGCGATTTCCGGCGCGCGACTAAGCGGATGTACGGTGATTTGGAATTACGTCGCCGGCGGGCGGCGGCAGCGGTGGCTGCGAGCGCACAAGCGCTAGGTGCGCGAGTGCATAACTAAAGGATCGAAAGGATGAACGGCGAGACAGGATTAGGATACGGCCACCACGTATCCAATATAGGCAGGCGTGCCAAGTCGGGCAGCGCCTGCCACCACTGCTGGAGGCGGCTGCAGCGAAGATATACGCACATATACACCAATCGCTTTGGCGAGAGATGGTCGTATGCGAATCGATTGGCAAGCGGCTGACTCTCGTAAACTAGCCTAATTCGAGGACGTGTAGAACTCGCCGCTTATTATGCCAAGTTATTGATTCAAGTTCGAAATCCGCATGGCCGGCGATATGCTGATTACACGCGTGTGGCGTTACCGAATATGGATGCAATGCATATCCGGCTTAGTGCCGCCACATTCAGCGTGTCCGATTCGTACCAATTTGATATCATTTTCGTATAAATTAGGGGGCGGCGTAGTAAAATAGATGTATTTAATTCATAATATTCAAATATGCTATTCATTAGAAATAATAGAATAGATATTGTAAAATGTAATATTGTTAACAATTCCTAAACATGAATTTAACTTTACAGAAAAGTACGAATCTTACATGTAAAAATACTACATCAATATAACCTTCGCCTAGAGATTGCGGGAAACTGCTCTAAGAAGAAGAGTCCTGTTAAATGAGTTGGAAAAAACTTAAAATAGATTTGGTAACAGATTTTTGAAAAACATATTTGTTTGGACCGTTATTTTATCGTCTAAAGAAACTATTTGCCTTCCTTTCTATTTTGTTCATTTGTGTCCTACCAATCAACCAGCTTGCCTGTTAGTTAGGAATCGCTATTTATATAGGAAATTGCGTTAATTAGCAATGTTCTCCTTTGAGGTGTCAATGATAGCTGGTCTAGAGTCGTTCAAAATACAGACTGTATGATAGTAGATAGTAGGTTGAATGAGGTAACAATTTCTTCCTCTCAAATAAGTAAATTCAACTTCACACTAAATTACTAAATTACATTTACACATATATTCTAAAGAGTAAAATCGAGGCTTTTGTCAAGTCCCCATGGGTCTCCTCGATGCACTTTTTAGCGCGCTGGATTAGTATTCCAGGGCAGGGGCTTCTAGTTTTCTCCTTTAATATTAATTTCAATTCAATTAATTAATGTCTTTAAAAAATCATTAATTATGCTAAATGATTATGTTCTTCTTTGGGATGTCAATGCTATAGAGTCTATCTAAACATAACTGATTTCTAATATTAAGATTTTTTAATGATCAATAAATAATAACCAAATAAAACAACTATCAAAAAAAAAGAGAACGTCATACGTAACATATACGATAGCTTACAGTAAGCTCTGGCTTAAAGTACGAAATTAAATTCGTTCCTTTATCCCAATATATCATATATTTTCCGGACACAGGAACAAACCCAGTTTGTCGCAAAAGTTTCGCTTGTTAAACGGGCATAAACAGAGCAATGCTTTATTCCTCCAGCACTGCCATCGCTATGGTGGAGGCGCCGGGCGATCGAAGCGCAGAACGTTCGTTCCCCGCTCGGACCCATTCCCGTCTAGCAATGCCACCGCATTACAGTCGTCTCCCCCTAGATTCGCCCACGCTTGCGAAAAGACTAGCGACTAGCGCGAGTTATAGAAAGCGCCTCCGCGAGCTATATCCTATCACGGAGCACAAATCCACCGCTGGAAATGTATGTGTGGGAGTACCGACGAGCAGTTTTAGTGTTCACTGCCATGCTCGCACAGCCTCCCAAAAGACGATCACATCCTGCGTGCGCCCTCGATTCATTGCTCGTCGTCGATGTGGCCCACTGCCTACATTCGAATGATATCGATTTCCAAACTTTCGCGAGCAGTTCGCGCGTCGCGGCAGAAAAAGTTTGCAGGGCTGGTGTTTTTTTTACTCCTGAATCTACGCGTGTTCCGCCTGAGTTCAAAACTTCGACGATGGAGTGTATTGCGGACAAAAGATTATTTGATTTGATTCGATTTTCTCGGAAATTAAATCTAATTATTCATACTCAGACGGCTTACATTGTTATTTAAAACTTGGAACGAATTAAAGCTTGATATATTTAGTAGATTTTAATAAATTATTGGTAATAATACTACTTGCCAAACTTTTTTTTCAAATTTAATATTAAACACGCGACTTCTTTATTCTGTTTATTGTTTTTGAAACAATTTTAGAATTCAAGAAGCTTTAAATAATTGAGAAAATTATCGACTGCAATGAAATAAATAACAATATCCAGAATGTTTCGTTGGAATAAATGTATTTAGCAGGTGCGAGTGATGAATTATTTAATTCACCAAAAGTACAGTAAATGCTTCAGGGGAATCCAATTAAGCCTAATTATTTATTTACAGCCTGTGTTTCCAGGCAGTGGTATAAGCCACCACGTATTCACTTACCTTGTCTCCAACCAGATTTTTTATTTCCCTATGTTTATTTTGTGTCCCGAGCGGACCGAGAGCTCGGATAATTGAAAAACTCTTTTCACCCTGGAGTGCTTCAAGCATGCGTTCCCTAATTGCACTAGTTGCCAACTAATGTGAGTTGAATAACCAGAGATAATATGCTGATATCTTATCAGCAAGCTGAATAGCGGCGCAAACTGCAGTTCGTGTAATTTAATCTCGTGCACAGCGTATACGTCGGCCCATGCTCGAATGACAACTTTACGGGTTTTAAAATTAAAGTTACTGCCCGGGCTCATGCTCGCCACAATTGCAGCATACATTGTGACAGTTGACAATGCAATAATGCGTGTAATGCAGCAGGCGCTAGTGCTATACCCGTATTGTTATGCGTTCATGCATAACGAGAACATGTATTAATCAGAAGTTCGAGGTTTTGGTGTGGATGTGTTCGTGAACGGCAACTCGATGAACCGTCAAACTTTGCCACAAAATTTAATTAATCTAATAAATTTCCAAAACTGTCGTAAATTCGTTTATTTCTCTAGATTTATAGCGGATTTGTTTAGTTATATATTAAGCCGCTTTTCGATAACCCCTAAACAAATCTGTCATAAACCAGTAAAAATAGAAACTCATAAAATATCGAGGAAAAAATATAGCAAGAAAAGTTATTTATAACTAACAGCCATGTGTTAATTTGGTATTTTATTGCCGATTGTATGATATAGTCTGGCGATTGCCGATTTGCCATTTTTTTGCTCGCTTGTCCGATGTTGGCCACAGCGAGGGTTTGACGTGGCGATTTATGTGAGGGTTGGCCCCGCATCCTGTTTCGAATTTTCCGTAATAAACCTTCAGCGCCAATCTCGGTCCCTTTTTTGGCGAAAGCGTCGCAGGCGATAAAAAAACTAGAGTGTCACTAAAAGTAGGCAAAAGATTTATCAAGGTGTGCATGTTGGCTATTCAATTTTTCGCCTTTTATGGCCGCCATTCGGGCAGGAGCCGGAAAAGCGGCCAAAACCAAATCGAATTAGCACACTCCCTTCTGTATTGGTGAGTGGCGCGACGCGATGTGCGTATTTGTTGAATTTTTACATTTCGCTAGCAGCACAAATCCCAATTACGTCGCATATCCGGCATATCCGGCATCAGGAAAAATATCGCCAAACCGCAAGGTAAAAAACTGAATCGATATTCAATTGTAAACATTAATTAAAACTCATAAATCACGATATGATGTGAAAGAAGCCTTACAAATTTGTGAGGCTGTTAAATCTACTCGTCCTGTTAGCTTTATTTCATTTGTAATGTTTGCTTTTTGTTTGTTTGGGAAATAATTGGTATTTGTGTAATTATTTCGATCTGTGGTCAAAAAAGCCTACATTTTTGAAACAGATGATTATAAATCAAGGAATGGCCGATGAAAACAGAAATGAACTTTTAATAAGTTTCAATGAAAGTTTAGAATGATAATACCAGTTTATAGGTGTTTAAATCATCTTTAAAATAACACTAGAACGGCTTCTGCATAACGTAGCTATAAAAGTTTGAAATTGAAGTTGTTATTAAAATAACTTTTCAAACGTTCTATTTCAAGAGGCTTTTAAATGGAGTTACCGTTTTTATTAAATAACTCAACTTTTACTACATTTGCTATAGTAGTAAGTGAATGCACGTAGTTGATAATTTTTAGTTTTAATAAAATTCATTCGATATGTTTCTACTTTTGGCTCCAGAAATATGTGAACGATGTTTAAAATAAAGGTAGAATACCCTTTGTATAATATAATTTTTACTAGATATAAAAGTTTGTAATAGTCATCTATATTACTAGTTACGTGACAGTAACGAAAAAAATCCATAATTCAAAGAATACTACGTAAAAGTCCATGAAAAACTTCATTTTTGACGTTCTGCTGCGCACCAATTCAATGTATATTAAACAAGAAGAAAAAAATTGTTACACAATTAAAATCCGTACAACTTTTGTACCTAATTATAAAGTTTCACAAGTACAGTT
The DNA here is from genome assembly GCA_027575185.1 of Mimaenictus wilsoni. Lineage (NCBI taxonomy): Eukaryota > Metazoa > Arthropoda > Insecta > Coleoptera > Staphylinidae > Mimaenictus > Mimaenictus wilsoni. The sequence continues at coordinate 1,566 of JAODAC010042502.1, read as the reverse complement.
TCATTTTATAGGTCTTTAAATCACCAATGAAGGGCATCTAATAATACTTAAATCCAAGTAAAGTTTGTCAGTTAAACAAGTTTGAAATTAAAAGCGTCATTAACACAAAACTATTAAAAAATCTTGTACAAGCTTCAACGTTCTTAAAGTTTAAAGTGTTTCACATCAAAAAACTTGGTCTAAATGTTTCAAGTCGGTTATAAGTTACGCTAATTAAATAAGTATTATTTGCTCTGCATTATTGAAACACACGCTACGCATACAAATATTTTCTTAGAAACTTCAAAATTGTATTAAACATGCTCCGTCAATGCGGTGAATTTTCAGCATGATTTACATTTGAGCCTGCACATGATGGTCTACGAAGGGGTTTGCTGGAAAGGAGGAAAAAGTGAGTAATTAAAGTAACCCACCTTGCACTCGACGGTGAGGGGCTCGTCCTTCGCTGCTCCGAGCACTTTTCTTCCGCTCATATCGCCGCAGACCGGCTCGTATTTTACTTTCAAATGAAAGGACGCGCTCTTCGACGAACCCTCAGTGTTGCTGGCCTCGCAACAGTATCGTCCTGAGCTCGTCCTGCTCACGCCCTGCGCACACACAGACAAACACACTGTACAGACGCGTAAAAGGCATTAAATTTTCATTGTAATTAAGAAAAAATACGGCGCGCCACTTTCGCGGCGAGCGCGTAATTAACATAATAACTCGCGTGCGGGTGCAAGGGCGAGAATCAAATTCGTCGGCCCCGCTGAGTTATTTTAATTAAGTTTTAAGTCTAATTCGCACATAATTATTCATAGCATATGCTGGGGATTAACTTCAAAATAAACATACCTTTGCAAAGGTTTTTAAATAAATGTTTTTCTCTTCTAAAATCTCCTTTCATTCATTTATCATAAATATGATTTTTAAGGTTATGTATGATGAGTTTATTTATTTTGGAAAATAAACACTTTGCATAATAATTATAGGCAGTCAAAATATAATCACTTCATATGGGATACATATTCGTGGTAAATAGGTGAGGTGAAGGTAACTTTGAAATATTAAATGGGACCCCTATTATTTATTGCGGATTCAAATTGAACGATTAAAAGTATGTGTAATTCGTTTGAAACATTTCTTTTGTACTTTGTTCGGTAATCAATAATAATACATTTTATGAATTTATTTGCCAATGTAAAGTCTTAATATAGACTTTATATTGGCAAATAAGCTTTGAAAACGCGGAAAAAGCTTGGGAATAAGGCCTGGAGAGGACACAGTTTTTAGTCTTCTCTTCGCCGATGACCAGGTGATAGCTGGTAATGAAGAAGTTGTGACTTATATCGTTCGCAAATTTATAGAGGAGATGTGAAACTGGGGCTCGGAAATAAATACCGACCTAACAAAGTATATAGTGACAGGCGGACAGGGCCGAGACTTAATAACTGATAATGGCACGATAACAAATGTAAAGTCATACAAAATATCTAGGGTTATTCTTACAAAAAATCCCAAATCCCAAAAATCCCAAATCCCAAAAATCCCAAATCCCAAAAATCCCAAAAATCCCAAAAATCCCAA
>JAODAC010042481.1:0-11533 GCA_027575185.1 Mimaenictus wilsoni | reverse complement strand
TTAGACGTCAAAATAATGGATAAATCTGTGAGAATTTTAGACTTTACTTGGTTCGGTGAGAAGAAAAAAAAATAGACAAGTCTGCTTTTGACCACTTGAATGAAGAACAACTAATGTTTAAATTTTTTACAATCAAAATTGTAGAACTTCTAATTCGTGGTAGAGGAACATATAATAATGGTAGAGAATAAACAACTTCATTGAATCTTCCAACAGCGAGATTTATGAAGTGTCATAGCACATCCTGATACTACTTATTGAGCCGCTCAGTGTACAATGGCCAATTTCGGGTCTAAATCGCGACATTAATCTATATTTCGAATTTTAAGCATTTCTTTAAGGTGTGTATAACGGATGTGTATAACTTATATACTTGGCTGTTGGACATATGAATGGACATTAACTGTCGTTGACGACTTATTTAGAGTGGCGACAGTTGGACGTCAAAATAATGGCTAAATCTGTGAGAATTTTAGATTTTACTTGGTTCGGTGAGAAGAAAAAAATATACAAGTTTGCTTTTGACATGAATGAAGAAAAATTAATGTTTAATTCTTTTTACAATCAAAATTGTAAAACTGCTAACTCGTGATAGAGGAACATATAATAATGATAGAGAATAAACAACTTCATTGAATCTTCCAACAACGAGATTTATGAAATGTCATAGCACATCCTGATACTACTTACTGAGCCGCTCAGTGTACATTGGCCAATTACGGGTCTAAATCGTGACATTAATCTATATTTCGAATTTTAAGCATTTCTTTAAGGTTTTCGTTCTTCTATCTACTGTAAGTTTATTGTTCTGGTACACTTTACTTTTCTTTCAGATGATACTACCTACTTAATTACTTCTTGGGGTGGAGAATGGGGGGGGGGGGAGGGAGAACCATTTATAGATATTTTACGTCCACTGAAATATTATGGAAAAGTTTTGAATCTTATTATGGATAATATGCACGTTAATCATCCATTGAAAGAAAAGTGATTAAACATAGGCAAACGCCTTAGATTACACAATAAATACATACTGCAACTTTATACAAACCCTAGGTTGCAAATAATATGAAAAACCATAAGGACAAGAATTATTAACGGCCGTAAATAGCTTGAAAAACATTTTCTCAGACATACAAAACACACTGACACATTTGAAAGAAATAACGCAAGAAAAACACTAAACTAATGGAAATGATGATTTCTCTCACTCACCGGAAACATGTCTATAGATTGTAAATACTAGCAATCAGTGAATCATAGTTTTAGGACGATTTAGGCGTTTTAGGAAGATTATGTGAATTATAATTTCTCAAGGGGTCAACCCTTGAGAAATTATCAGATTGAGGGTCACCAAATTTAAAAATTGTAAGAACCGAAGAAAATTCTGGAATCGCTAAAAATATTTATCAAAAAATGGAACAATAAAAAAGTTGATAAACGCTGCCTATCTTTAGCTATCTTTAGATTGATTAATAATATTTCAGGAGGTTCAGTAGTTCCTCTGTTTCAATCTGCCCTCGAAGCAACGGTTTAAAAGCAGTTAAACAAGTTAAAAAAGTTAAAATTCCCATAATTAAATAACCGCCCTGTGGTCAGTGAAACGCCTAACGATCATTCCATATGTCACGCGATACACTACGATGCTCAAACGTATGCATAACCCTAGTGAACCTTACTTGAAACGTACGCCTATAACACCACAACACCTACAAGACTGTGGGAAAGGAAAATCGTACCCTAAAAAACCGAAACTCAAATATACAAATGAAAAAATTAAATATGTAGAAATAAAGAAGTAAAAAATGTCTCTTATCAAAAAAATCTTTCAAAATGATATGTCATAGTCTGATATATCAACAAGTTTTCACAAAAATAAAAACACAATAAAATCAAAATGAAAACCCTTTTCCTTCCATTGAATTTTTTTGTTCCATTATTTCACCTGATTTTATTTACGCCAGATTTCAGATCAACTGATTCGATATCATTATGAAAAAAATATCGCATGTTTCGTGTTACACCGCGCATTGTTCGCTATCTTTACCTCTTTATTACATCAGTCTCAAAATGAATAAAAAAGACAACAATAAGCAAAAAAAGGTGAATGAAACGAAAGTGTCGGGAATGTGAGTAGGAGTAGGAGTACGAAATTGTAAAGCATTTAATTTCTGTCAGATGGCTGAAAGCGAAATGTTATATCTGTATCTCTGTATCAGTTTGTTTCTTTTGATTGTAAATGGTAATAAAAAAAAACTCTTGTGGAAAGAGCTAATTATAAAAATGGTATATGCTGGTAGAACTACAAGTACAAGTAACTGGAGGCAGGCTGTTCAGAGCCTGCCTCAAGGTGAACTTACTTACGCTAGAAAAAACTCATTTGGTAACAATGTTTGTAGATGAAGAGGAGATTGTTACGGAAGAAAGGAGTAAAGAAAATAAAAATATGAATGTGTCTTGTCTAGGTCTGGGTTTTGTCTAGACAGAAGAAGAGGAGATAGGAGGATAGACAGATAGACAGTAGCTTTCTTTTTTGTAAAGCCTTAAGTATACCTTGAGTATGGTTAAATGAAAAAGAATAAACTTGAGAATCAATTAAGTGAAAAACTGAGTAGATTTGGAGAATATACCCTTATTATTTTATGCCCTGGAGGTTTAATTGATTGAAATTTAAATTAATAAAGTTTACGAATATTTTTTTTCAGGGATCTATTTTTTAAATATGAAATTCTTGAAAATTACTGATATTGCTGAGGGTTTGATTGAACAGAATTTTAGGATCCGTGTTTTCGGTGATGCGTAAATAGCTGAAAATGAGTGTAATTTTGCTGACGGTTTTTAATTTTTTTCTGTATAGAAAGTAGTCTTATTAATTGCTGGCCATGAAGTCGCGGCAATTAGAAAAAGATCTTCTAATTGGATTCAGAATAGGTTAAGTTGTCCGTCTACTTCGTGATCCATCCCCACATTCCGCTGCCTTACAACCAGCGTACACACGTACACACAATCCACAAATCGAGTAGGTTCTACTTATTTTAATTACATATAGAATTACATGTGTCGCGTGAACCGGGATGAATAATTGTGAAGGTCAACCATTTTTGTTTTGCTGTGTAATCACTTTTGTTATGTGCACATCTGGCCCATGGTGAGAACAGTAAAAGGATTGTTTGAGATGTATGCGTCACGGCCAGGATGTTTAAATTAAGATAAAGTAAGGCGGCTGGAATTTTCTTGTCGCTAACGAAGATTGTTTTAAGGATTAAAGTTAGTACGTTATTGAACTTGGTCGGGTTTACTTCTCTCCATCTTTCTGCACATAGTTTCAGAAACGGGTAGTTTCGCGTTCCTGCAGAAAAATAGAAGGCTCCAGGTGGGCAATCAACATCTCGTCCGCTAGGAGCTGATGTCGTGTGCAACACGGTCACGCGACAACATGTAAAATGCCGTTAAAATATATCTATCTCTACATGTAAAACTAGAGAAAATTGTGTAAAACTTATAAAAAATCATAAAGAAACTCCAAAAAAGAGCTTAACGTTAAGACAAAGGCAAGAAAAGTGGCTAAAACTAAGAATAGTATGTTAAAAATCAAGAACAATTATAAAATATCTGTCGGATTTTATTATACCACAATATATGCAACAAAAGATATAGCAATGAAGGAGATAGAAAATGATGGCGATCCTGTGAGGCAGCAGGCGGAGGTGAACGACTGTCGTCGGTGCAGGTAGTGGATGACGTCGGAGTGGCAGATGACGAAGGCCGGTGGCAAAGTCGATGGCGAAATCGCTGGTGGCGGCTGCTGGTGTCGGGCTCGCCGTTGGTGATGCTGATGACTGGGTGAAGAACTGAACTGCTTGATGGTGTCGAATTGTGGACTTAATATCAGGTGAAAATGCTGATGCGACCATTTCTTGAGTTCGTCGCAGCGAAACACGAGGTCGCGACCTCGCTGCGCCGTATCGGTGTTAAGGTGTCAGCATTTTCTGTGTTTAGTCTGGTGAATGTTGAGTAAGTGCAGATTACGTTGATGATGAGGTTGGTGATTGAGATTTACTTTATTGATGTTAATATTGCTTGTGTGGCAATGGATTGCCGCCACATATGAAAGAACTCGTTTAAAAAATAAGAAAAAAAAATGTCAACGTCAAAAAGTTGAAAATTTGCCCAAACTCAAATTAAAAAAAAATTGTCATAAGTAGAGGTTACTTCATCGACTAGGACTGTACATCGCCTGGACACATCGTCGACATTACATTACATTTACACATTACATTACTTGGACAATGTTCTAATAAATCAAGAAATTGTAGGACTGCGTTGAATTGTCGAAAATGACTTCATCGCCTGGACAGTTCATCGAAGTACATTTCATCGCATGGAAAAAAATGTCTAATTATTTATTTTATGCTAGCGAGAGTACAAGCTACCAGAGTTCGCATTCAACTCGCACCCAAATGTTTTGACGTTACCAATGTTACCAACCAAGCAAGTAAGCAACAACAGAAATGTATGGATGTGGGGCCATAAATTCCGAAGAAATTCTTGGTTTAATATTACTCAATATAAACATTGATGACCCCAAGAGACCTCAATCTCCAGTAATTCCTCAGAAAGCGGTACCTTTCTATGCATAAAATGACACCTACGAAGGGACCCATGTCCGAAAATATCCCTCTTTGCCCAAAAAAATGCATCAAGGAGGGGTCCCTACCTGATATAAGTATTTTAAAAACACTGTCCTAAGATCTAAAAGTTCAATAATTCATTCAACCATCTTTTTGCTCTTAAAAAACTTAAATATCTTAACAACAAAATGTAAAAAAAAAAACTGAAAGGTGTTAAAAGAAGCCCTAAAGTCAATTCGCAACACACCCACTTTCTGGCTTAATACCTCAGGCATGCGTATAGACTCACTAAACACTTAACTTGAGTCCGATAACTTTCAATTTAACACCTTCAAAGATGGTGAAGTTGTTGAAAGTTTTAAACCGTGGCGGTACTAATTGAAATTTATAATTTGTCTGCTCTTCCACAGTCAACGGTCATATCGCTCGGACGTATCAATAACGAATGTAATTTCGCCCGAGACAGGAATGACAACCAACCGAATGGATATTAAGCGTGCTTCCTGCTGGTAAACAATTATAATTATATCGCCTCGATCGGCGCTTGAGCAACTGGCAGTTGCTCAGCGTATTACTAATGACACTTTGCCTTTGACTACTACCAGAAGTTGCAATTTTGTTTGAATAGAAACTGTGGGAACTTATTTGGAAAATTATCAAGTATAAATTGCGTTTTTTTTTTCTGTGGGTTTAAAATGATTCCGATTTGTTTTATTTGAGTTTTTGTTAAGTGAAAATTTGTTAAACACTGAAAATTTTAGAATAACGTGACTTTTTCGTGTGTTTCTAGGTAATATTTTAGGATTCAGAGAGGATAGATAACCTTCTAGGCCGTACATAGATTGTCCGACTTGGATTTGAGAGAAAATTTATGTACCTCTTTTAAAACGTCTGTAAAAACTTAAGAAAACCGTGTAAAAATCAAGAAAACTCTATGAAAAGCCTTTAAACATTAAAAAAATTTCAAAACTCAAGACAAATGCACGAAAAGTTGCTAAAAACAAGGATAATATATTAAAAATCAAGAACAATTGTAAAATCACAAAGAAACGCGTTTAAAATCCAAGAAAAATTTGACAGAAACTTTAAAAAGTCAAGATAAAAACAAAAAATCAAAACAAACATGTAAGTATTCGAGAAAAGCTTTCAGTAACCGAAGAAAACATATATAGACTCATGAAAAGTATTTAGAAATAAAGAAAAACTTTATAGAAATGTTTAGGAAACAAGAAATAATTAATTTTTAATGAAGTCTATAAAAACAAAACAAAAATGTGTAAAAATCCAAAAATCTCAAGGAAAAGCCTTTAAACATTAAGAAAATTGTACTAAATTAATAATTACATATAAAACTTGAGAAAATTGTGTTAAACTTATGAAAAATTATTAAGAAACTCCAAAAAAGAGCTTAACGTCAAGACAAATCCGAGAAAAGTGGCTAAAACTTAAAATAATTTGTTAAAAATCAATAACAATTATAAAATATCAAAAAACTCGTTTAAAAAAATAAGAAAAAAATATGGCAACGTCAAAAAGTTGAAAATTCAAATTAACAAATTTGTCATAAGTAGAGTTCACTTCATCGACTAGGACAGTATATCGCCTGGACAGTTCGTCGATGCACATTACATTACTTGGACAATGTACCTAATAAATCAAGAAATTGTATGACTGCGTTTAATTATCGAAAATGACTTCATCGCCAGGACAGTTCATCTATGACTGTTCATAACCGTGGACATTTGGGCCGGCCGCTCGACTCGGACAGTAAATCGTCGGAACAATCCATCGTCGAACACTGCATTTCCTGGACAGTATATCAGCTTCTTTTTGTCCAAACTCAAATTAAAAATTTTGTCATAAGTAGAGTTCACTTCATCGACTAGGACAGTACATCGCCTGGACAGTTCATCGACGCACATTACATTACTTGGACAATGTACCTAATAAATCAAGAAATTGTATGACTGCGTTGAATTGTCGAAAATGACTTCATCGCCTGGACAGTTCATCGAAGTACATTTCATCGTATGGAAAAATTCTTTAATTAAATAATGAGAAAGAATGAGAGGTATTATACAATTTTTTTTATTTATTATATTATTATTTATTTATATTATTTCGAGTCTATGACTATTCATAACCGTGGACATTTGAGCCGACCGCTCGACTCGGACAGTAAATCGCCGGAACAAACCATCGTCGAACACTGCATTTCCTGGACAATATATCAGCTTCTTTTTGACAAAACTCAAATCAAAAATCGTGTTATAAGTAGAGTGCTATATAAATTTTCATTCTAATCCAAGGTGGACAATTCATACACGCCCTTAATTAGTAATACTCTAACATAGATTTAACAGTAATGTAATGAAACCTAGTAATAACGAAAAGTATCAGTGAGATTTAACGATATACGAAATTTTGAAGGTTTAAAAACAATATACCAGGATTAAAATAAACTATCTGGATGAAACGAGATTGTTACACGAACATTGTAAGCTAAAAGTAGTTAAAACAACGAAAAATTCGGTTGTAATCTAGCTCGCAGTCGCCAGCGGGTAGGTTTGTGCCGTTGTTCCTGCTGCTCGCATTCGCGACTTGCGAATCCCTGGCTGAACTGCGGTGATGAGGCCAACCGCCACCGAAGCCGGGGCCCTCAGACAATCGTTAAACATGACAGGCGTGCGATACCCATCCGCCTTGCAATCAGCTATAAAGCACGGAATTAAAATTCAAATTAGCACAGCTTTCGGCAGTGAACTTTCGGTTTCCATCACAATCACGCACGCAGCGACGCAACGTGACGATGATGCGTTTCGAAATTGAAAGTTATCCGCCGCCGCCGCGCTTGTTGGTTTTTGTGATTTAAAGTAGATTAACGTAGAGTAGAGGCGAGTAGAGACGAGTAGAGGAGAGCAAAACCAAAAAAAGGGATGTGGGCGGACAGTGTGCAAACATCGACCACACAGCGAATTTTTTTGCTTCAATTTTTAAGTGCTTCGCCAAACGTGCTTCACCATCTCAAAGTGCACCCAACTAGGAATTCGTTCTTAAACGCGTACAATGGCGACAATACTAATGGGCCGGATTAGGGCTTAATGTTCGGATGTATGGATATTTGGAACAATTGCGAGTGTCATTGTAGACGGCATGCGGGCATGAAATGGTTTAGGTTTTTGGGTGGTAGGATCTTCGGTTGTTGGAGGTGGCGGAGTGCGAAAGGGATGAGAGCAAAGGGCTGAAAGCCACGCGCCAAAAAAGGGCAGCGCGGTGGGCAGGTGCGAGGACCACCTGGATTCGCACTTTGCGTTTCGCTCATTTCTGCACATCTTGCCAGCGTCATCAATACATCACCTTCGAGTACGTGTGCATACGTTTGTGTACGTATATACACACATATATACATACATACAGGTGTGTATGAATGTATGTGTATGAAAGATAGTCTCTCGATGAATGAGGGAAGAATGACGCCGGATGAAGAATAGACAGCTACCGAAATCTTTGGCAAACAGAAACCGCAAAATATACACCAGATGAACGGGGTGGAACGACCTGCCCATGAAACACCTTTCTTTTGATGATGTTCTTTCCTCATTTCAACTCCTTTTTCTCTTTTTCCAACTTAGATTTTGCGAGTTTTTACATTACTTCAAAATAAAATATGTCTCTTTGACTTGGAAAAGAGGAATACATTATGAAATTGTCGAATATCCAGTGTGTTATTTCATTGAGAATTTAAATAGTTGGCTTTTTTTCTTTATTTGCCGAACGTCGACTATTGTGGCAATTATTTTATGTTTATTTTAAGTTTATTTTATATATCCTTCTGTAGTTATTGTAATTTGTTATATTGAAACTTGAAATTTGGGCCTTTAGAACTCGGTTCATCTAAAAATTATGGAGGTTTATGACCGTGAACACTTCATCGACGAGGACAGTACATCGCCTGGACACTTCGTCGACGTACCTCACACTATCTTGAAAATTGTACCAAAGAAATCAAGAAATTGAATGAATATATGTCGAAAATAACTTCATCGCTTGGACAGTTCATCGAAGCACATTTCATCGCATGGAAAAAAGCTAATTAAATAATGACATAGTGAATGCATTAAAAATTCGTGATGTATTATACAATTTTTTAAATTGCAACTTGAAATTTTGTCATTTAGGTCAATTCGTCTAAAAATACAGTCACATTATTTCGAGTCTTGGATATTTGTCGAATATCCGGTGTGATATATCGTAAAAATTTTTTTTTTAAAAATTGAATGAATATATGTCGAAAATAACTTCATCGCTTGGACAGTTCATCGAAGCACATTTCATCGCATGGAAAGAATGTCTAATTATATAATGAGATAGTGAATACATTACACATTCGATAGAAGAATGTAATGAATTATTTTTTTTTTGAACACCAACTCGAAATCTTGTCATTTCGTAGGTATAGATCAATTCGTCCATAGCGTAGGACATTTGCATCGGCTGATTGACTCGGACAGTAAATCGCCGGAACAATTCATCGTCGTTCACTAAAGAATAAGAGAATCTGTAAAATGAGATGTCTTTCGGCCAAATCTTTCCTGTACGATGAACTGTCCTGGCGAGGAACTGCCAGAATGAACTGGTAGTACTATGAACCCCGTTGAAGCCTCCAAGACGATGAACAGTCCTACCACAATTTTTTCAACGTTTTATTTCTCAAGCTTACGAAAGGAATAAAAACAAGAAGTCAGGCATGTAACAGCATCCGATCTTAATCAAGATCATGTCCAAAATTGCGTTGCCGGCTTCTGCTTTGATTCTTCTTGACTTCATGATCCTTTCGAGCGATCTCGCTGGTGGTTTCGCAGCTTCTCAACTGTCCATTAGATACCCTAATATGGGATCGATTGTACAACTTCTGCAACTCCTGAGAACTGGCCTCTTAAGACGTGACTTTGACAACTTTACTTACTCCACTGTCACTCGTTTCCTTCGCCAGTAATTGATTGATGCACTGACTGATAATACATTGCAATTCATTTAATCTTACGTAACGTATTCATTCGTATTCCTTGTTTCAAAATAAACAGATTAAACCCTTAAAAAACTAAAATTCGATAGAAACTTAGTTTTTCTAAGTAAACCGAAAGAAATTTTAAAACTTGAAGTTTTGATTAATATCTCTCTCAAAAAATCGAAAATAACATCAAAATTTATTTTACACTATAATCCATAAAATAGCAAATCATCATTAGTAAGAAAAAAATCCAGTCATTGTTTTAGATGTTAGGTGAAAATTGAATTTAACGCATTAAGATTTTTCAATTTTTCCAAAAACCTCTTGCTCCATTTTGAGTCGGGAGGATGGGGGCGCGAAAATAAACCGACTCATCCATACTGCGTGCGCTCGCGCGCGTAAAAACAATTAAAATTTTTGCGAGTAGTTAAACAGTCGGTGTTTGCTGGGAGGGAACACACGAAAGTCATAAAGCACACTGAGGAAGGACGCACACTGAGGAAGGCAATTATATGAGCTTCAAATTAAAATGCAATAAAGCACCGCTGCCAAGATGGCTTACGCGCCGTTGTAATTTACACCCGGTTAATTTGATGGCGGGCTTTATGCGGCTCAACTCTTCAACTTTAACTTCTGCGCGTGAATTTCGGATTTCAAGTGTTAAAAACATGTTTAACCTTCAAGGCAGGAAAAGAGAAACGAAATTAAACGGGTGTGGGAGTTTTAAGCAATGAGAGAAATGCGCACTGAAATAAATAAGAAATTAATAAGTTCTTTTCTTGTTACACGCTTGTTTTCCTAATGAAGTTGAAAGCAGGATGTGTCTGGGCAGAATTCGAGATTAACTAACAATTAGTTTTATTTCGAATCAAACAAAATGAGAGAAGCTCATTTACAGGGTCAAAATTCCATTAATAGTTTCTCAGGTTCGAAAACGTTTTGAAAGTTTGATGACAATTTTATGCTTAATTAATAAGCGAATTTTGAGAACATATTCTTGAAAAGTTCAGCATTTTATTAAGCCATTAAAAAACGACGACGAATTTTGATGACAATTTTATGCTTAATAATAAGCGATTTTCAAAAAGAAATTAACGTCATATTCTAGAGAATTTATGTATCTATAAAATGAGCTATACATCAATCAAAATACATCAATCAAATTGATTCCATCGAATTTTCTTTATCATGTACGCAAAATCGAATACCGATGTTGTGAGAAAAACACGTTTAAATTTACGAATATCGTCGTAAATATTACTGCTATCGACATGTAATTTTGAGAACATATTCTTGAATAGTTCAACATTTTATTAAGCCATTAAAAAATGATTTTTTTCTATTGACCTGATATCAGAGGTCATCCTTTTAAATGTTTTGTTAACCTCTAAATTCTCATTTTATCTACTAGAATAGCATTTGTATGCCTGCGAAACTTCGTTACAATAAGCTATAAAATATAGTCCTTTTAAATTCATATACAGCTTCAAACGCTACCTATAGTAACTCTTTGCACTAACAACAATTACTTCAAATTTACTTCTAAATTCTACGAACAAACTAAAGGCCTGCCTATGGGATCCCCTATCTCTCCTCTTCTTGCAGAAATTTATATGAACTCCTTCGAATCTCACCTCTTTTCCCTTACCAACCCTCTTCTTAGACTTATCTCATCCTGGCACAGATACGTAGATGAGGTGTTTTGTATCTGGTACGGGACAGATAGGCAACTTACTCAATTTCTTTCACTACTTAACTCCTTGGATTTCAATCTTTCTTTCACCATGGAAAAGGAAACTAACAACTCTATCAACTTCCTTGACCTCACTATTTCTAAACTTAACTCTAAACTTGACTTCTGTATTTTTCGCAAACCTACCTCCACAGACAA